>WURV02217717.1:0-25538 GCA_011762755.2 Epimenia babai
GTCTCTCGGAGAGATCCCTGGGAGAACACAGGCGGAACAGGTTACGAGGCGCGGGTTTCGGGTCAAGGGCGCGGCCAGGGGGCCTTGCGGCAGCCCCCGGCCACGCCCGATGCTGCGCGGGTGGAGACGAGCCCCTCGAGACCCCGGCGTGAGGACCTGAGGCTGCGGCCCCTCGGCGCCGAGGTGGATCGGCTGGTCGCAGGCCTCGGGCCGGATCCCTTCCTGGACCTGGACCGACTGCATGGGGTCGGGACCGGGGGAGCGCGCGAGGTATGGACCTGCTGGCTCGACGAGGAGCCCGTGGGCTTTCTGGTCCTGGATCCGGCTCCCGATCGGGAGTTGGACCTGACCTTGGGCGTGGCCATGGCCCAGCGGCGGCGTGGGCTGGGCGCACGCCTGCTCGAGTTCGCCGCCCTCCGGGCCGTGGAGCTGGGCCTGAGCTCGCTGAGGGTCCAGATCGATGAGGGCAATCGGGCCGGGGAGGCCTTCTTCGCAGCCCATGGCTTCGAGGAACTGCCCCAGGGTCTGACCGGACATCGGGTCATGGGGCGGCGGGCTTCGGCTTGACCGTCCAGTGGCCTGCATCGATCCTGCCTGGATGCATGCCACCCTGCTCGTCCTGCTCTGCTTCGCCCTTCCCGTGGGACCGCAGCAAGCAGGGAATCCCGCGGCCGGGAAGCAGGGGAGGGTGCTGGCCCAGGCATGGTTCGTGGCCCCGCCCCCGATGAAGGAGGCCGCTCTGGCAGCCCTACGGGCCGGGGAATCGGAGGCTGGCCTCGGGCTCCTGGGCCTGCTCGAGTCCAGGAAGGCCGCTGCCGAGGCGATCCCGGCCGAGGCTCTGGACCTGCTCTTCGAATTGGTCCCGGCTGAGGTCAGCCTGCGCGTGGCGGCCCTGGTCCCTCGGAGCGACCCCGGCGCTCGTGCCGCGCTGCTCGCCTGGGTGGCCCGCCGGGACCTGGTGGGCTTCCGGGCCGTCGAGGAGCAGCGGGCCGGGATCCTGCTGGACTTCGTCGACGATGCCCAAGGACATGAGCATCGGGCGCTGGAGGCCCTGGCCCGTTTCGATCGCCCGCTCGTGAGCCAGGGACTCGCCGATCGACTCGGGAGGAGGCTCGATGCAGGCAGCCTGGCCGGGGACCGTTCCCTCACACTCCGCATGGCGCGCAGTCTCGTGGCCCTGAGGAGCAGCCGGGATCGGATCGTCGGACTCCTCGAGAAGACCAGGGACCGGGCGCCCTGGTTGGTGCCCGCGCTGCTCCCCGGCCTGGGTTGGTCCCCCGAGGCGGTCCTCGAAGGCTCACTCGATCCCTGGATCCGGTCCCGACACCCGAGTCTGCGGCAGGCCGTGCTCGGGGTCGTGCTCCAGGTGGACTCGGCGCTGTTCGAGAGACGGGAGCACGAGGGTCGCCTGAAGTTGTTCAGGAGATTCCGAAGGCTCGATCCGATCGGCAGCGACTGGGCCTTCCGGGAGGCCCACGTGGCGCTCTGCGATCTGCACGGGCCGGAGGACGCGCGGGAGGCCCTGGCCTCCCTGCTGGCTCGGGACCTGCCGAAGAAGGACGAGGCCGAACGCCTCTGCCTGCAGGCCATCTCGATCCACCTGACCGGCGGAGATCCCAGCAAGGAGCTGCGGGCCGCCCACGGATTCGCGACCCAGGCCTTCGAGGCCGATCCCGAGCTCTTCGAGTACGCCCGGGACGAGGATGTCCAGCGCTACCAGGTCCTGCTCGAACGTTGGCGTTCGCTCGTGCCGCCGCGCGTGGACCCGAGGGATCGGCGACAGGTCCTCGAACGCGTGCTGCGATCGGGCGGCAAGCCCTTCACTCGACTGCGGGACGCAGGGCGTCGTCGCCTGACCGCCGCTCTGCTGGCCGCGACGATCCAGCATCTGAGGGGGGAGGACCAGGAGGCCGAGCAGTGGTTGGACCGGGCGCAGGAGGCCTTCGTGGCCATGGACGATCCACAGGTCTGGGACGAGGACTACCTCGGTCCCAACCGCATGCTCGACGACGCGGTCGGTCTGCGCGGCGGTCCCTCCGATCTCTTGACCCGCTGCTACGAGGGCAACGAGATCAGTCGCGAGCGGATCGGTGCCGAGGCCCATCAGAAGAACCTCGAGCGCGCCGACCGGGCTTTCCGCTTCCTCGTGGCCGGCCTGCACCAGCGGCTCCCGGAGCGGATCCTCGGCCTGCCTCGTCCGGAGGGGAGTCCGGTCGAGGAGCTCCCGGATCCCGAGCGGGTACTCTCCGACCTGCCGCACCAGCATGCGCGCTTCCTCGAGCGGATCGGCGAGAACGACAAGGCCCTGGCCCTGGTCCGCCACCTGGTTGCCGAGCTCGATCGTCGAGCCCTGAGCCAGAACCGACAGGCCTGGGCCTCGGCCCTGTTCCAGCAAGGGACCATCCTGATGGACGAGCGGCGTGGCGAGGAGGCCGAGGCCGCCATGCTCCGCTACGTGCGTTATTTCGAGGACCGTCTGACCGACGTGCAGCAGAACCGGAGCAACTACTTCAATCCCGAGGGGGCCAAGGCCTGGTACACGAGCTTCCTCGTCAACGGCTACATCTCCCTGGCCGTCGTCAACAACGTAGTCCTCGGCCGCCTGGATCGGGCCCGGGACTACTGCCGGCGGGCCTACCGTCTGGACGACAGCCCCTTCAACCGCGTCCTCTACGCCTGCTACTTGGCCCGGGACCAGCAGAACGAGGCCGCCATGAGCCTGCTGGCCACCGTGGATCCGACCCCTTCGCTCTACTACAACCTGGCCTGCACCTACGCCCTGATGGGACAGAGGGAAAAGGCCCTCGAGTTCCTGGCCCGGGATCTCGATACCAATTACACTTCCCTCAAGTCCCGGCAGCGCCAGGCCGAGTGGGCGCGCAAGGACAAGGACCTCGGGAGCCTTCGCGGGGATGCCAGATTCGACACCCTCGTAGGCCGCTAGGTCTCCCCCGTTGTAGCCCAAGAACCCCAGGAGGCGTCCGATGCGGACCCTCGTCACGATCCTCACCCTTCTTCTGCTCGCTCCGGTCCTCGGGGCGCAGAACCTCGATGCCCGCAACCTCGGCATGGGGGGCACCGGCACCGCGTCCTCGGACTACTACGGAGCGGCCCTGGCCAATCCGGCCCTGCTGACTCGCTTCGACGAGGATGAGGACTTCGCGCTGACGATCCCGTCCCTCGGCATCGTGGCCACGGACAGCGACGGCCTCCTCGACGACCTCGACAGTTTCGTCGACCAGGTCAACGACCTTCGCCAGAAGATCAACGACCTGACCGTGACGCTCGCGGACCGGAACGCACTGATCAACTCGCTCCTGGCCTTCGACGGCAAGTCGTTCACGGCGCGCTCCGACCTGGGTTTCCGCTTCTCGGTGCCAGGCAAGTCCCTGGGCTGGTCCCTGTTCCTGTCGGGAGAGCTGGACGGTCTCCTGCTTCCGCAGATCGATGCCAACGATGCCAACCGCATCCTGACGGCCACCAGTCCCTCGGACCTGGACAACCTCCAGTCGCAGGTCTCGGTCATCGCGGCGTCGGTCACGGACTTCGGACTGGCGCTCGGGACCTCCTTCGACCTCGGTGGGCTCACGCTAGGGATCGGCGCCACGCCCAAGGTCCAGCGCATCGACACCTACAACTTCTCGATCAACGTCCAGAACTGGGATCAGTACGACGACTTCGACGACGGTCGCTACCGCAACGACGAGACCGACTTCAACTTCGACGCCGGACTCAGCTTGTCGATCGGGGAGGGCCTGACCCTCGGTCTGGTCGGCAAGAACCTGGTCGGACGCAAGGTCCCGACGGTCGTGACCAATGGCACGCAGTTCACCTACGAGCTCAATCCCCTGTTCCGGGCCGGGGCTGCCTGGCAGCCCTTCGGAAGCATGTTCACGGTCAGTGCCGACCTCGATCTCAACGAGAAGGAACGCTTCCAGGAGCGGGTGGACGAGGTCCAGGGCTTCTCGATCGGTGCGGAGGTCGATCTCTGGGAGTGGTTGATGCTCAGGGCCGGCTATCGGACCGATCTCGAGGACTACACCAACGACCTGTTCTCGGCAGGGATCGGCATTGGTCTCTTCGACACGATCCGCCTCGACCTCGCCGGAATGTTGAGCACCGAGAAGAAGGCCTTCGGTGGCACTGAGACCTATGCGGTCTATGGCGCAGCGGCCCAGCTGACGATCATGTTCTGAGTCCTCGCGTCCCGCAGACCCTCAGATCCGTTCGAGCAGCACCGACTTGAGGTAGTCGGACTCGGGCAGGCCGAGCAGGATCGGGTGATCGAGGCCCGGGGAGATGCGCCCCCGATCCAGGACCTGGACCCCGGCGCGGGCGGCGGCCTCGCGCAGCATCTCGTGGAAGATGGGGGCCGTGATGTTGTAGGAGCAGGAGCAGGTCAGCAGCCAGCCACCCGGCTCCAGCAGCCTCAGGCTCCGGGAGTTGAGGTCGAGGTAGCCCCGAAGCGCTCCGTCGACCTCGCGACGACTCTTGGCGAAGGCCGGTGGGTCGAGCACGATCCCCTGGAACCGACGTCCCTCCGCCAGCAGCTCCTTGACGACCTGGAAGACGTTGCCGCGACGCGTCTCGATGCCGTCGAGCCCATTGCGGTTCCCGTTGCGTTCGAGCGAAGACAGGGCCTCCTGACTCTGGTCCACGGCAAGGACCGACCCGGCCCCGCCCCGGCGCGCATGCAGGCTGAAACCGCCGTTGTAGCTGCAGAGGTCGAGCACGGCCCCGCCGCCTCCTGCGAGGGCCTCGAACCGTGCCCGGGCCGGACGCTGGTCGAGGAACCATCCGGTCTTCTGCCCCTTGAAGGGATCCACCTCGATGGCGATCCCGTGCTCCCGGATCCCGACCTTGGGCACGGCGCGGCCGTGCAGCAGCGAGACCTCGAGCGGCAGTCCCTCGAGGCGACGGACCCTCGCATCGTGACGTGCGAGGACCATCGTCGGATCGAAGCGTTCGACGAGCCAGGGAACGATGTGGTCGAGATGCTCCTCCTGGAAGGGCGTCAGTGCTTGCAGGACCAGGACCTCTCCGTAGCGGTCCACGATCAGGCCGGGCATGCCATCGGCTTCGGAGGAGACCAGGCGCATGGCATCGGTCTCCCCGTCTAGGACGAGGCGTCGATCGCAGGCCTTGGTCAACACTTCGGCGAAGAAGGCTCGTCGATCCGGGATCTCCGCCTCGGGTCCTCTCCTGAGGAAGCGCAGCGCGATGCGCGATTCGGGTGAATGGCTGGCGAGACCGAGTCGACGGCCCTTGCTGTCGAAGACTTCGACGAGGTGTCCCTGGCCGGGATCCAGGCTCTCGATGTCGTCGCGGTACACCCAGGGATGACCGCTCTGGTGCCAGCGCCAGCCCTTGTGACTCAGCTGTGCGCGTCCGAGTCGGAAACGGCTCATGGCCGGACGCTAGGCTCCCACAAGGACTTGCTCAAGGCATCTCCTCGCGGGCAGGTGGCGCGCTCAAGTCTCGACGGTATCGCGTCGACAGAAGGACCGCAGGCGATCGAGTGTGGGGTCGGCCTGGCCATCCCCCCCTTCTGGAACGAGCCGCCCTCTCTGGGCGTGATGAGGTCCCCCGATGCAGGATGACGCGAACCTGGTCCTCAAGTACTTCGACCTGCTCGACGAGTTCGTGCGGGTCCGCCTCCTGCAGGACGTCGAGTTCGCGCGACTCGTCGGCCGGACGATCGAGAACAAGAGCCAGTACCGTCAGGCGGTCATCCGCAACTCGCTCCCGGACTTCGATCAAGAGATCCAGACCAAGCTCCGCATCCTGGAGGAGGAGTACGACCCGCTGACGATCGAGGACCTCCTCTACCAGATCTGCATCGACGTCAATCCGGGTCTCGAGATCCACCAGGTGGCCCTGCCGGCGCAGAAGGAGAGCGAGGCCGACGATCCCGAGGTCAGCGAGGGCTTCTGTCCGCTGCCGCCCAACATCCAGCAGCTCGACCGTCTGCTGGCCCGCCGCGTGCTCGGTCAGGACGAGGCCGTCAGCAGCCTGGCCCGGGCGGTCCAGAAGGCCTCGATCGGCCTCAAGCGTCCCAACGCACCGGTCGGCACCTTCCTGCTCGTCGGGCGCACCGGCACCGGCAAGACCGAGATCGCCAAGGCCCTTGCCGAGGCCATCCACGAACGCCTCGGCAAGCTCGTCCGCATCGACTGCAGCGAGTACGCCCTGCCGCACGAATACTCCAAGCTCATCGGTTCGCCCCCGGGCTACATCGGCCACAGCGAGGGTGGCTACCTGACCGAAGCCGTCAAGCAGAAGAAGGACTGCGTCGTTCTCATCGACGAGGTCGAGAAGGCCCACGAGAAGGTCCACCACCTCCTGCTGCAGATCCTCGACGAGGGCATCCTGACCGACAGCAAGGGGGAGACCGTCGACTTCACGCAGACGATCATCCTGCTGACCTCCAACGTCGGCGTCGACGAGATCGATCGGGTGCGCGGGCGCATGGGCTTCGACTCCGAGCGCCGCCAGTCGCTGGCCTCGGTCGACCACGTCTCTCTGACCCTCGACTCGCTCAAGCACAGCTTCCGGCCCGAGTTCCTCAACCGCATCGACGAGACCATCGTCTTCAACCCGCTCGACGTCGCGATCTGCACGAGGATCGCCGGCAAGATGCTCGGCCAGATCGCCGACCTCCTCGCACCCCGCGGTTTCCGGATCCGCTTCTCGGACGGGGTCAAGCGCAGCCTGGCCGAGCGTGGCTTCTCCGAGGAGTACGGGGCCCGCGAGCTCAAGCGTCTGATCAAGCGCGAGGTCGAGGACCTGCTCGCCGAGAATATCCTCGACGGCGAGGTCCAGCCAGGTGCGGTCTTCGTGAGGCTGCGCGGCAAGCGCATCCTGATCACCAACGAGGTCGGTCCCAAGCAGCTGCAGGCCCTGTAGAGACCCTAGCCCGAACGGGACCCGGGCTGCACCAGGATGCTCCGAGGATCTCCGGGAGCACCCTGAACCCTGCCGAGGGATCGTCGTTGGGCCGCCGGATGTCCGCATCCCGCATCTCCTCTCTGAGGGTCCCGGCCCTCACCTCTTCGCCGCCGCCGTCCTCGGGAGCGGTGCGCTCCGCTACTTCGGAGCCGAAGGGGGGAGAGAAGGGCCTTTGGTTCGGTCTCGTGATGGGGGGGCTCTCGCCCTGGGCGCCTGGCTCCTGTCCCTCGGTCGGCGGACCGGACTTCTCACTGGTCTTCTCAGTCTCTCCATGGTCGGGGCCTGGTTCTTCTACGAGGCCCTGATCGCCAAGGGGCTGGCCCGGGCCGAGCTGCGCCAGCTGATCGTGCTGGCCCTCGCCCTCCTCGTGCTCGGCCTCTTCCTCGTCGTGGGCCTGCAGCAGAGGGCATCGTGTAGAACGGGCTCGTGCCCGAACTCCCGGACCTGACCCTGTACCTCGAGGCTCTTCGAGAGCGCTGCCTCGGCGAGCCCCTGCAGGGCTACGAGCTCCGGAGTCCCTTCCTGCTGCGAAGCGTCGAGCCGCCGCTCGAGGCCTTCGTCGGCCGGCCGCTCGAGTCGCTGTCCCGCATCGGCAAGCGCATCGTCCTCGTCTTCGCCGGCGACCATCACCTCGTCCTCCACCTGATGATCGCCGGTAGGCTGCGCTGGCGGGCCCCGGACAGGAAGGGTCCTGGCAGGACGAGCCTCGCGGCCTTCCAGTTCGCGCCGGGGACCCTCTGGCTGACCGAGGCCTCATCCAAGAAGCGCGCCTCCCTGCACGCGGTCCTGGGGCGTGAGGGCCTGGATGACTTCGACCGGGGCGGCCTCGAGCTCGAGGGCTCGAGCCTCGCCGCGTTCCACGAGGTCCTGACCCGCGAGAACCGCACCCTCAAGCGTGCCCTGACCGATCCCCGCCTGCTCTCCGCGATCGGCAATGCATGGTCCGACGAGATCCTCTTCGAGGCCGGGCTCTCCCCGGTCAAGCTGACCAGACGCCTCGAGGACGAGGAGATTGCCCGGCTCCATGCCTCCACCCTCCGCGTCCTGGGCGGGGCCACCGAGAGGATGCGCCAAGAGCTCGCCGGGCGCTTTCCCGAGAAGGTCACGGCCTTCCGCGAGGACATGCAGGTACACGGTCGCTACGGCCAACCCTGCCGACGCTGCGAGACCCCGATCCAACGGATCCGATACGCCTCAAACGAGTGCAACTACTGCGCAGCCTGCCAGACCGAGGGTCGCCTCCTCGCCGACCGCGGCCTCTCCCAACTCCTCCGCAAGGACTGGCCCCGCAGCCTCGAGGAACTCGACGAGCTCAAGTCCCGCTGAGTCCGCCGAGGGGACGCCCCCGAGGCGACGCCCCCAACTCAGTAGAAAACGCGTCGCTTCGGGGGACTCACTTTGGGAGCAGGCGCTGGGGCAGGAGAGCCATGCCCGCGAGGCAGAGCATCGTCCCTCCCAGGAGCGCGGGCTCCCCGAGCCTCCCCGAGGCATGGGCGAAGCTCAGCATCGACACGAACAACAGCCCGAGGAGGACGGCGCATGTCGCCAGCACGAGTCCCCGGAGTGGCCGGTCCGCGAAGGCACCGAAGCCTTCGGCGAGGCGCAGCAGTGCCAGGGGAAGCATCAGGCTCAGGAGCCCGATCATGACATGCAGCACAGGGAGGCCCGCCCTGCCACCGGGATCCAGCATCGCAGCCAGCGGAGCCCTTCCGAAGAAGGTCCGGCGTGCCTCCCGCGCAGGATTGGCAGGTCGCAGCTCCAAGGAGGGGAGCGGCCGATCCCGGTCTCGGAGTTCGAGTCCGCCCTCGGGCCGCTCGCAGAGCTGCAGCTGTTCGAAGCGACGTGGTGCTTCTCCATACCGGAACCAGAGCACGTCGGAGAGCATTCCCGACCCGGGATCCCGTGCGGTGAAGGAGACCAGGCCCCTGCTCCCGCTGTAGGCCCCCGCGTTCTGCAGATGCAGCAGGCGACGCTCGATCGGTTTCTCGATCTCTCGAGGGGCCGGGCCAGGCCCGCCACGAGCAGGAAGGCCAGCGCCGAGACCGGGATCAGGACGCCGAAGCAACGCAAGGGGGATCGCCCGCTGGCTGCGATGGCAGGCCACTCCCCCGAGTGCAGCACCGAGCCGAGGGTTCTGCAGGACGCCACGAGGATCAGCAGAGGGAGCGCGAGGTACGGGACCCAGGTCCAGGCACCCGGTGGACCTAGGAGTCCGAGGCTCGTCCCGACCCCGAAGCCGAGCAGCAGGGCACCGATCAGGAGGGCCGCGACGAAGCGCCCGACCAACATCCGGTCCAGCCTGCTCATGGTCCGCCTCCGAACCAGGTCGGTGGCAGGGCTGCCAGCAGCGGAGGAAGCAGCCAGGAGCAGAAGCTCCGGGCCCTGCCCGGTTCGAGGATCCCGGACTGGAGTCCCCAGGCCAGGCCCAGGCCGAGCAGCAGGAGCAGGGCCGACCACCAGCCCGGCGAACGTTCAGAGATCCCTGAACGAGAAGGACCGGCGAGCCCGATCTCCTCGAGCCCCATCCTGTCGAATCCGAGCTCGGCAGCATCCCCGGAGCGCCAGAGCTTTCCCTGCTCGAGGACCAACCTGCGTCCCTGCCCCGTCCGCAGGCGCGCGGCCGAGATCGCGATCCAGTCCTCGTCCCTTCGCTGCAGCAGGCAGAGTTCGTGCAGGCCCTCTACATCCGATCGCGCACAGGACCAGGCCAGGCCTCCGCTGCGGTGCGCCAAACGGTCGAGAGGGAGGGAGGCGCCGAGCCGGAGCAGGGCCACCGGGTCCTGACGCAGGACTTCGAGACCCGCGCGCTGACGCGGCAGCAGGTCCAGGCCCAGCCAGGCCTGCATGCTGAGGCAGAGCAGCAGGGGCGCGAGGAGCCAGCCAAGGGCCGAGCGCCCCTGGGGCAGCAGGGCCCGGAGTTCTCCGTCCTGGCGCAGCGCGCGCAGATGGGCGACGAGGCCGAGCGGGGCTCCGAGGGCCAGGGCCAGGGGAAGGCAGCCGAGCAGGAGGGTCAGGGCAGAGGCCATCAGGCCCAGCCCCGACAGACAGGCCAGGACCGAGAGCCCGAGGGCGACCAGGAGCCCCAGGGCCAGATGAATGCCGACCCGGGCTCCACCCCTCATGGGGCGAGCCCCTCGGCCCGATCGAAGGCGGGGGGTGCCAGCCGCAGGCGGGTCAGGCCGGCCACGGCCGCGGTCTCGACCCGCAGGATCGAGGGGCCCAGCGGCAGCGCCCGGAAGTCGGCCTGGCCCAGGGCCAGCTTCTCCTCGGGGCAGAGATCCCCCTCAGGACCGACCAGGAGCAGGGCGGGCCCGGTCACAGCCGGCCCCGACCCGGGCTCCCCGGAGGGCGTGGCCAACCAGCGCTCGCCGGAGTCGGGCTCCAGCTCCTCCAGCAGCCGAGGCAGGGGCCGGGGCTCGAGGATCTCGGGCAGCCAGCCGCGACCGCACTGTCCGGCCGCGGCCACGAGGATGCGATGCCATCGCTCGGTCCGGCCCCGTCCCTCCGGGGGGGTCCTTCGAGCCTGGTACGGCAGCAGCCGACGCACCCCGAGCTCGGTCGCCATCTGCAGCAGGGTGTCGAGCCGCGCGCCCTTGGGTGGGGAGAAGGCCAGATCCACGGGCCGGAGCGGATCCTCGGGCAGCTCCCGCAACTCGAGGATCTCGATCCGGCAGCGACGGCGCTCGGCCTCGAGGATCCGGGCCTGCGCTTCCCGTCCCATGCCATCGAAGAGCCGGAGTTCGTCCCCGGCACGCTTTCGCAGGACCTGGACCAGGTGGCGCACCGACTCGGCCCCAAGCTCGAGGCAGTCCTCGGCTCGATGCCTCGCGAGCTCGGGATGGTGGTAGCGATCGGCCATGGTGGGGGGATCCGGGAGCCCTGGGACCGGGACGGGACCGGGGCATCCGTCCAGGCCATTGCCCCAGGCGGCTCCCAGCGCTTAGATCCCCTCCTTCGACCCCTGTCCGAACCGCAATGCAGCGCCGGACAGGGACTTCCGGTTACACTCGCGCCTCGCGCTCGGGCCTGGCCCGGATCGATCGCCCCCTTCTATCCGTCCAACCACCGCTTCGCCACCCGTGGCCCACACGGGAGGGGGTACGGTCCCGTACGAGGGGCGCGTAGTCCCTGCCCTGACGATCTCACGGTCCCCCTGCGGCTTAGGTCATGGCCCGATTCGTCCTTCACATCGTGGAAGGCCCCTCCGAGGGGAAGCGCCTTCCGATCCCCGACCAGGGTGCTCTGCGTCTGGGCCGCAAGCCCGACTGCGAGTTCGTCCTCGACAAGGACGACAAGGTCTCCGGCCACCACTGCCAGGTGGGCCACGAGGCCGGCACCCTGATCCTCCGCGACCTCGGCTCGACCAACGGCATACGGGTCGATGGCAAGAAGATCGAGGAGGTCCCGCTCTCGCATGGCGACCGCTTCTCGGTCGGCCGGACCTGGCTCGAGGTCTACGACGAGGAGCTTGGCTCGCCGACCGGCGACATGAGCCTCTCGATCGACACCAAGGCCCTCGAGCAGAGCCGGAAGAAGAGCCCGGTGGCCCTGATCCTTCTGCTGCTGATCCTGGCCGGTGGTGGAGGAGCCTGGTTCCTCTTCGGCGGCGGGGCTGAGGGCGGCCGGCGCGGTCGCAGCAAGCAGACCGAGCCCGTCGTCCTGGTGCCCGGCAACGAGATCCGTGAGGCCGAGGCCCACTTCGCGGAAGGCGAGGGCGGCTGGCTCGGGCTCGAGACCGGCGGCAGCTTCACCCAGGGTGGTCGGGGCCGCACCGGTCGCAGCTCCCTGATAGCCCAGCTGGGCGGGGGCGAGGCCGATTCGCCCGGACCCGCCTTCGCCGCGGCCCTCCTCGGCCGGGCCATCGAGGCCCGCGAGGGCATGACCTTCAAGGCCTGGTTCCAGACCGAGGGCCAGGTCCGCGTGGCCCTGCGCCTGCTCTGCTTCGACCGCAAGCCCGAGTGGCTGAGCCCGGAGGACGAGGAGGAGGACGAGGAGGTCGAGGACGAGGAGATCGAGGACGAGGAGATCGAGGACGAGGAGGAGGGCGACGAGGGCGAGGGCGAACTCGCCAGCAAGCAGCTCCAGAGCCGTCCCGACCTGGTCCTGGGTACGTCCCTCCGGGAGATCGAGGGTGGAGCCTACAGCGCGCTCGAGCTCTCGATCGCCAAGCCGCAGGGCATCGAGTTCGTCATCCCGGCCTTCGTGGCCGTGTTGTCCAAGGGCGTGACCGACGAGTCCATCGTCAGGATCGATGACGCGAGCCTGCTGCCCTCGCAGGAGGAGGCCGGTAGCCTCAAGGTCGGCGAGCGCACGCTCTGGGCCAACCAGGGCGAACCCCAGAGCCTGCGTCTGGACGCCAAGCCCGACCGCCTGCTGCTTTCGGCCTCGGCCCTGCCCCTGCCCGGCAGCGATCCGGCCCTCGAGGCCCTGGCCGCGGAGATGCCGTTGCCGCTGCACGACCTCTTCCAGGGCCTCAACCTGGCTCCGGTCGATCGCGGTGCGCGGCTCGTCGGTTCCGGTCAGGGACTGATCCTGCTGCGGGCCGGTGCCGAGACCATCGGCAAGGGTTTCTTCGTACAGGGCCGGCTCCCCGGCAGCGAGGGCCAGGCCGCCCTGGCCTTCGTCCAGCGTTCGGGGGCCCAGGTCGTCGAGCAGGCCAACTCGGTCTACTGGAGCGAGCGCAACCGGGCCGTCGAGGTCCTTCTACCTTCGCTGGCCAAGGTCGAGTCGCGCAAGCAGGACGAGGACCTGGTCTTCGTCCTTCCGTTCCAGGGCTCGCTGACCTTCCACCTCGACTTCGAGGAGTTGCGTCGCCGCTCGAAGGAGCGTTTCGACCAGGGCAAGGCCGCCGAGGCGGAGGGCCGCCTCGGCAAGGCCCTCGAGGCCTACGTAGGTGTGATCCGCGAGCTGCCCTTCCGCGAGTCGGCGCTGACCGGCGCGCAGACGCGGCGAGGCCAGCTGCTCGGCAAGCTCGCCGAGAGGATCGGCCAGCTCGACCAGCGTTTCGCCGAGGCCGACGCCTTCGGGTACCTCGGCTTCCTGAAGAAGGTGCAGGATCAGGTCGAGGGCATCGAGAAGGACTACGACCGTCATCCGGTCGTCCTGACCTCGCTCTCGGAGATCAAGGACAAGATCGTACAACGCCGCACCGAGCTCGAACGCAGCGTGCACGCCGAGCGGGCGGACAAGCTGATGGACGAGATCGATGCGCTCGAGGCCGACGGCAAGAAGGAGCTCGCGATGCACATCCGCACCTTCGTGCTCGCGCGTTTCGGCAACCTCGAGAGCGTCAAGGAACGGCTCTCGGGCAAGTAGCGGGGAGCGAGGCCGCCGAGCGGTCAGGAGACATGCCGTCGGGCCTGGCCCGGGGCAGGAGGAAGCATGGCAAGCAAGGGCAGTGGATATGACGCGACCGGCCACGGGACGATGGTCTTGCAGGGTCGGCGCAAGGGGGCGGCCTTCCAGGTCACGGCCTTCGACAGCGAGGGCGGTGGCGGCGGACTCGGTGCCACGGCGGCCGCGATCACCGGCCGTGAGCTGATCCTCAAGTACGTCAAGGTCCCTGCGGTCCCCGACTGGCAGCTCTCCAAGCTCATGGACTTCGAGGTCCAGCAGATCGCGGAGCAGGCCGGCGGCGAACTCAGTGCCGACTACAACCTGCTCCCGGTCGCCGACGAGATGACCGGCGAGGAGACCATCCTGCTGGCCCTGGCCAAGAACGAGGCCCTCGACCGGCTCTCCAAGAAGGTCGAGGCCGGCGGCGGCAGCGTCCAGGCCTACACGCCGAACGCGATCGCGGTCTACAACGCCTTCCTGCAGGCCGGACCGGCCGTCGACGACGAGGACACGGTCATGGTGGCCTGGCTCGGCGAGTCGACGATCGACATCGTCCTGATGCGGGGCACGGCACTGCTCTTCGCACGCAACGTCTCGGGCGGCCTCTCGACCCTGGACGGGGCCATCGCCCAGACCTTCAATGTCCGGGACGAGCGGGCACGCCGGATCCGCAACGAGCTCCTCAACCTGGATCCCCGCGCCCGCGGCAACTATGGCAGCTCCCAGGAGGAGAAGGTCGCCCACGCCGTGCAGAGCGTCGCCGGACAGCTCCAGGCCGCCCTGCGATCGACCCTCGCCTTCTGCCAGAGCCAGACGAACATCCAGGACCTGCAGCTGACGCAGATCCATGTCTGCGGGCCGGGTGCCAAGGTCAAGGGCATCATCGACTTCCTCTCCCAGGGTCTGGGATCGCAGGTCGCGGTCTTCGATCCGGTGCAAGGCCTGGACCTCTCGGCCTGCGATCCCGAGGGATCCACGAGCCTCGAGGATGCGGGACCCGAGTGTGCCGTGGCCCTCGGACTGGCCCTGGCCCAGTGCTTCGACGAGCTCTACTTGATCGAGATCCTGCCCGAGGCCGTCAAGAAGAAGCAGCGCTTCGTCCAGCGCACTTTCTGGAACCTCGCGGCCATCCTGTTGGCCCTGGTCTACCTGGCCTGGTCCTGGTCGACCCAGTCGGCCGCGTACGAGGACTACTCCAAGAACGCCGGTCGCATCGCTTCCAAGGCCAACCAGGCCGCCCGCATCCACAAGGAGGCCGAGGCCCTGCACAAGGAGACCGTGGCCATGGCCGCCCAGGTCTCGGCGCTCGAGGAACTGGCCGTGCCGCACCACGGGACGGCCAAGCTCTTCCGCGCCTTCCGCGAGGTGCTGCCCGAGGAGTTCTGGATCGAGAAGGTCGAGACGGCGCGGCTGTCGCCGACCTGGGTCCGGACCCGGACCAAGGCCAAGGCAAGGAGTCGGGGCCCCAAGGTCCGGCAGCGCGCGGTCGTGACCTATCAGGGCAAGGGCAACTCGGCCTTCGGTGGGGATCCCGCCAGGCAGGTCTACCCGGCCTTCGTCAAGGCGCTCGAGCCCCGGGTGCCTTTCATGATCAAGTCGCCCAAGGCGACGACCCCCTTCGAGTTCTCGGGCACGGTCGACTTCCTCTACGTCGAGCCGGTCGAGGACCCAGAGGCCGAGGATGAGGAAGGGGAGGAGCGCTGATGGACCTCAACGACATCTGGCAGCAGCACAAGAACTGGATCCTCGGCCTCGTGACCGGTCTGGTCCTGTTCCTGATCGGTTCGAGCCTGATCTCGAGCCGTTTCGACACCGGTGGGCTCCGCTCCAAGATCAGCCGGGCCAACAAGAAGCTGCAGGGGCAGCTCTACGACCGGCAGGCCCTGAACGCCGCGCGCAAGGAGCGCGAGGCCCTGGGCGAGCGCCTGGCCCGCCTCGAGATGCGCCTGAAGTTCCAGGCCCGGCCCGAGTTCGTGCTCGAGGGCCAGGGCAAGGACCCGGCCGTCTACTACCTCGAGCTCGAGGGGCAGACCAAGGGACGCCTGCGCAACGACCTCGAGGCCCTGGGCGTCGAGTACACGGCCACGGACCTCGGCATGCCCTCGGAGGCTCCGGTCGGACGCGAGGACAAGCAGCTCGTGCTGCACGGTCTCGACCTGGTCGCCGACGGCCTGGATCGACTGATGTCGGCCTCCGGGCTGGCCACGACCCAGCGCCCCGAGGCCCATGGCCTGCGTTCGGTCGAGTCGATCAAGATGAAGACCGGTGCCCGCGAGGCCGGCAGGGGCGCTCGCCGTTCGCGGCGCAGCAGCGAGGTGGACCTCGGAACAAGGGTCGAGACCTCGATGCGATTCCGCTGCGACTCGCTGACCCTCCAGCACTTCCTCGAGCAGACGCTCGGCAACGAGGAGCATCGCCCCTTGCTGATCGCGAACCTCTCGATCAAGGATGTGGGCGAGAGCCCGGGACAACCCCTCCTCGTCCAGTGTGACCTCCTGGCCCTGATTCCGGAGAACTGATCGCCATGGAGATCCGCAAGGAACAAGCACTGTTCATCGGCACGGCCCTGATCCTGGGGCTCTTCGTGCTGAGCGCCGACGACCGCAAGGCGCCTCGGGGCCGTCGTGCCGCCAAGAAGGCCTGGACCAGCTCGGCCCTGGCCCCCGAGGTCACGGTCGGGGGACGCGAGGTCGTCGCCAAGCCCAAGCGAGACGCCTTCGTCGAGCCGTCGGTCGTCAAGGCGCTGCCACCGCTCGAGGCTCCCGAGCTGCCGATGCCGGGCTTCCCCGAGCTTCCGATCGTGCTGCCGCGCAATCGTCACGACGTCGATGCCGAGCACTGGTACCTGCGCCGGATGACGCCGACGCAGATCGCCGACCTGGTCGGCGAGTCTGCCGGGGCCGGGGGCTCCAACCGGGGCGACACGAGCGATGCCAGCAGCGGCGCGAGGACCGATGCCACGCTCAACGGGAGCGGGAACGCGCAGGACGAAGGGACCGACAACGACGACGAGGTGGCCTGGGCCCGCTCCTGGGACCAGCTGCGCTTCCACGACGGCACGGTGCACTGGGGCAAGGTACTGACGCCCAACCCCTTCCGGCTCGGGCAGCCCGATCCGGACGAGGTCATGCAGATCCGAGGCCCCTTCGCCTCGGTCAAGGTCCTGAACTTCCGCAAGGTCAAACCCTCGACCGGACGCGTCTCGATCCCCAACTGGGGCATCGAGGCCGAGCAGTTGGCCAACGTCGAGTGGATCCGCTTCGCCTCGACGCTCGGCAATCGTCTGGAGATGCGGACGCGCCGCATCCCTGCCGGGGACACCGGGCTCGGCGATCTGGAGGACCTGATCCTCGAGCTGATCGTCGAGTGGCCTCGGGATCCCGAGGTCTTCGAGGTCGCCGAGCGCCTGGCCCTGAGCTACATCGAGCGCAATCCGGCCAGTTCCCGTGGACAGGAGCTCCTCTGCTACGTCTTCGCCTGGTCCGGCCAGCCGGACAAGGAACTCTCGCGCTACCGCGAGCTGATGCAGGGGCAGTTCAAGGACGAGCCCTTCATCTATCGCGGGCTCGGCCGACTCGAGTGGCGCCTGGGCCTGGACGAGCAGGCCGAGCAGCACCTGCGCGACGCCGTCCGCAAGGGGATCGGGGATCCGATCAGCCGACGCGTGCTGGCGCGCTTCCTGTGCGCGAAGGGGCGGACCCGGGAGGCCCTCGAGCACAGCGATCGTTCGGTCAAGGGTCTGCCGCCGGGCATGCGCGAGTCCGAGGCCTTCGCCTGCTGGGCCGTGCACATCCACTGCCTGCTGGGGGTGGGTGACGTCGAGCGGGCTTCCCGCTCCCTGGTCCCGGCCGGTGGCTACACCGGTGGCAAGGAGGACCATGCACCCCTGGCCCTGCTGCGGGCCCTGGTCCAGTACGCCCAGGGCAAGTACGCCGAGGCCGAGACCGCCTTCGAGCTCGCCAGCCTCGGCCTCGAGGACACGGTCGAGGCTCCGATCGGGCAGGCCCTGGCGGCCTTCCGGCAGGGCGATGCGGAACGTGCTCTCGGCATCGTCGAGTCGGGCCTGTCCCGGGACCCGCTCGAGCGGCACCGCGTGATCGTGGCCAAGGCCTTCCTGCTCGGAGCCCGTGGCGATCTGGCCACGGCCGTCGAACAGCTGCGCCTGGCGCAGACCATGGCACCGGGCGAGCCCTACCTGCTCTACCTCCTGGGCCGCTACCTGCGGCGTACCGGGGTCTTCGACGAGGCCACGGACCTCTTGCAGGTCGTGCTCCAGCGGCAGCCCGAGCTGGTCGAGGTCCTGGCCGAGCAGGCCAAGCTCCTGCTCGACCGTGCGGTCGAGAGCAGCGATCCGGGTGAGCGTGCCTCCCTTCGCCAACAAGGTCTGCGAGATCGAGGCCGGCCGTGCCCGCGAATGGAAGTACCAGGACCTGCTCGGCGTCGTCCGCTACCACCTCGGCCAGAACGAGGCGGCCCGGACGGCATTCAAGCAGAGCAAGGAATGGGGCAGCGACGGCGTCCACTCCGGTCTCTACCTGGCACTGCTCGACTATCGGGCCGGGCGTCAGGACGAGGCCCTGTCTCAGTTCGCGCGCATCCGCAAGAACCTGCCGCAGGAGAGTCCGTACAAGGACTACGTCCAGAAGCTCATCGACCTGATCCGCTGGCACGGCAACCTGCGCGCCTACGAGGACGACTTCGAGCGTGCCGCGCGGCTCGAGCAGCGCTACCTGCTGGCCGGTGCCCCCAAGCCCTCGCAGAGGGACGGGGCCGTCCAGATGCGCTTCAAGAGCAACGGCAAGCCGGTGGTCCTGAGCCGTGCCCTCGAGAAGGGGACAGGCAGCCTCTACGAGGCGCAGGTGCGTGCGACGATCGGCGAGGACTCGACGGCGACCTTCATCGGCTTCCGTCTGACGAACCAGCGGCCCAGGGACAGCTCCCGGGGCAAGGGGCGTCACTTCGACTACCGGATCGGCTACGAGGACGGCCTGAGGGTCCACGCCACGCAGGGCAGTGGACGCAAGAAGGGCCTGCCCGACCTCCGCGAGCAGCGGGACGGGCTGGCGGCCCGGGGCTTCTCCTGGAAGCCCGGGGAGACACATCTGCTCGGGGTCCGGATCGAACGACCCAAGGAGAGCGGTTCGCAGACCCAGGTCGTCTTCCTCTTCGACGGTCAGGAGCTTGCCCGCTTCAAGTCCTCGGCCCTGGGATCGGCGCGGGGTGATCTCCACCTCCAGTTCCTCGTCGAGTCCGAGCGCGGCCTCTCGGCCGACGCCCGCTTCGACGACTTCCGCTTCGTCTACTCGGAGTAGCGCATGCTGCCGACTTCGTCCGCGAACCGTCCCGTCCGTCGCCAGGGGGGACGCTCCGGCTTCACACTGATCGAGCTCCTGGTCGTCATCGGCCTGCTGGCCGCGATCGCCGCCGCGTTGCTGGCCAACCTGCTGGGGGCCAGCGAGGCCGCCAACATCAGCGCGACAGAGGCCAAGCTCGCGACACTCGAGAGTCTTGCCGATCAGTACGCCGCCCAGAAGAAGTTCGGTGACTATCCGCCCGACGACTTCCGCGATCCCCTGGGCCGGCTCAAGGTCAAGGTCGATGGTGTCAACGCCGGCATCGAGTCCTTCCTGATCTTCGTCAACCGGGCCGAGAGCAAGCGCAGCGGCTACACCGAGGAGAAGAGCCTCGCCAACATCGACGGCGACAAGAACGGCTCGATCCTCCACGGCCTCGACACGGTCGAGAAGCAGGAGATCATCGACGCCTGGGGCAACCCGATCGCGTACTTCACGCGTCGGGGCTATGCCAGGGCGGTCGACTACCTGACCCCGATGGATGCCGGCGAAGAGGGCGAGGGCCCTCAGAGCGTGACGCCCTGGCGCAAGGAGGGCGGGGGCTACTACCGGGCCAAGAAGTTCCAGCTCTTCTCTGCAGGTCCCGACGGGATCTACAACACCGACGACGACGTGGCGACCTTCCTGACCCCCAAGGACGACTGATCGACGACGATCGGACGAGAACGAGCGAGACCGGGAGCCAAGCTGGACCCAGAGGGGGACGAGTGCCGGGACGAGAGCGCGAGGGTGAACGGATGCAGGGTGCCGGGGATCTCCGGTGGAGCACCGGCTACACCCTGATCGAGCTGATCACGGTCATCGGCCTGATCGCCATGCTCTCGGGGCTGGGCGTGGGCATGCTGCGCATGCCCAAGAACGAGCTCGAGAGCGGGACCGTCGCCGTGCGCGAGTTCACACGCGGGGCCCATCTGCGGGCCCGCATGCAGTCGGCCCCGACCAAACTCCGCCTGCTCCGCGACGAAGAGGGCACCCGCGCCGTGCGCATGGAGCTCTGGGGACTGGAGCTGATCGCCGAGTGGAACTTCGACCACGGCTTCGAAGGCTCCAAGCGCGGCAACCTGCACAGCATCTTCGGCCACAAGGGCCGTCTCGATGGGGGCGGACGCATCGAGGCCAAGGGGCGACACGGCTTCGGGCTGGTCTGCGATGGGGAGGGACAGGGGCACGGACTCATTGCCGACCTGGGCGGGGATCACAGCTTCGACCTCTCGGCCGGCGGCCTGGTCTCCCTCGACCTGCTGCTCGAGTCGCGTCGACCCTGCCTGGTCCTGTTCATGGACCGGATGATCGAGATCCGGGTCGATCCCGACGGCTTCCCCGAAGCCATCGTCTCCTTGGCCGGTGAGGGGGCGCAGGTGGGGAGTCGGCTGACCCTGAGCGGGCGGCGCGCGCTCTCGCTGCACGAATGGCATCGTCTCGAGCTGCGCTTCTTCGATGGGCGCTTCTCGCTCTGGGTGGATGGCCTCGAGCAGGCGGTCCGGATCAAGGAGGGCGGTCGGCTCTTCTGGAATCGCCAGGTCCGCCTGGTCCTGAGCGACGGCGGCCAGCCGGTGCACGGGCGGATCGACTCTCTGCGCTTCCGCGCCTACGACATCGCCCAGGAGGCCGACCTTCCGGTGGGCCTCGAGATCGCGGGGCCGGACGAGCTCTACTTCACGGCCGAGGGTCGCATCGATCCCCGTTTCCATCCCCAGCCTCCGCGCTATCGCCTGGTCGTCGCGGACAAGGAGGATCGGGTGGACTTCGAGACCTCGGGCTTGCCGCGATAGGGGAAACCGAGCATGGAACGCATCGAGACGTACGGAATGACCCCGGGGCGCGTGACCGCGAGGCGGCTTTATCCCAGGTCCGCTCGTCGGGGCCGAGAGGCCGGCTTCGCCCTGCTCGCGGTCCTGGTCCTGCTCTTCCTCCTGACGGCGATGGTCTCGCCCTTCCTGCTGTCCATGGGCGACGAGGAGAAGGCCGCGATCCACGAGGCCAACCTCGCCGATCGGGACCTCGGCGTGGCTGGGGCCCGCGCTGCCATGCTGGGTCGTCTCGGCGAGAGCCAGGGTGTTCTCGACGAGACGCCCGGTCACGACGGCCTCGACGAGTTCGGCGGGCCGGTGCCGAGACCCGGGGAGAAGAGCGCGAGCTTCCTCGACGGTCGTCACGTCTACACCTCAGAGATCGAGGACCTGCAGGCGCGGCTCTTCGCGCCGGGTCTGCCCACCCAGGTCTGGGCCAACCTGACGGGTTGGTACGGCTATCTCAGCGACGACGTCCACAAGGACGAGGAGGACAGCATCCCCGTGACCAGCACGGCCGGCTTCCCGGACCAGGGCTGGATCTGGATCGGCCTCGAGCTCGTCCGCTACGAGCGAAGGACGGCGACCAGCTTCGAGGAGCTGACTCGTGGGGTGCACTCGATCCCCGAACAGACGGTGGCCGATCCCTTCGGACCGCCGAGGAAGCACCGCAAGCACACGATGTTCGTGGATCCGCGCGTGCGGCTGCTGACGACCTGGCAGTTCGACCAGGGCATGGCCTCGCCGGTCGGACAGCCGATGGGGCAGGCCAAGCCGCGCGACCGCTTCCGTCCCTGGTCCAGCGTCGAGGAACTCACCCGGGTCGCCGAGGCCCAGTACGGAGAGATCCCGCCGGCCCTGATCGAGAAGCTCCGCCCCCTGCTCTCCTTCCGCGCCGCGAGACCGATGGGTGGGGCCTGGGGCAAGGAGGAACGGATCTTCAACGCCCTCGAGCAGGGCCTGACCCAGATCCTTGTGATCCGTGACGGCTCCGAGATGCCGGCTGGCTCGATCGTACGGGTCCTGGTCGGCGATCAGGTCGACCATGCCCTGGTCGTCGCGCATGCTCCGGGACGCAGGGGCAACACCTCTGTGCGGCTCGACTACGCGATGACCCTGGTCCTGGATCGGCCGGTCAAGCTGGACGCGGCCGAGACCGAGGCCAAGGTCCAGGTGCTGCGTCCTGTTCCGCTCAATCTGAACACGGTCCGTGCCGAGACCCTGGCCTACGTGATCGAGGGGCTCCGCTCGATCCGGGAGCCGGCCGGACCGGGGATGGGGCCGGACATCTTCCTGTTTCCGGCCCTGAGCCGGAGCAAGGCCCGTTCGATCGCCGAGCGCATCGTGGCCGATCGGGGGCCGACCGAGCCCGAACCATGGGAGCGGCCGTACACCGGCTTCAAGGACCTCTTCCAGCGAAGCATGGATCCCCGTGGGCAGGATCCTTACCTGGACGTGCCGACGGCCGTCAACCTGTACCGTCTGTTCTCCAACGGTGCTCAGGCCTCGTTGAGCCAGGCCTTCCCGGCCTTCGGCTTCGAGAGCGCGGGACTGGTCCGCTACAGGATCGCGGGCCAGGTCATGGCCGGGGTCGGGAGGACCCTGGCCGAGTCCGAACGCCGAGGGCTGGGCTTCGCGATGCCCAATCGCTCGGTGATGCAGATCGCCGCGAGCCAGAAGGACTTCGACGAGTGGGTCCGCCTCGGGCGGGGCTCCTCGCACTGGGGCACCGGGCCGATGAACACCCATGCCCGGATCCGGCGCTTCCCGGGTGTGGTCGCCGGCGAGCCTGCGGATCAGACCACGGCACACATGATGCCGATCCTGCACAACAAGGCGGCGCGCTTCCCGAGCGAGGCCACCGAAGACGGATACTTCACGCCCTCGATCGAGCCCGAGCCCAACCTGGGGCGCATGAACTACGTGCAGGGCTTCGAGACCTCGGACCACCCCGAAGGTCACGAGATCCGGGGCAAGGGATACGAGGTCGAGGCGCATATGCCGACCTCTGCCAGCGGGCTCGCAGGAGCCCTCAAGAACGCCATCTCCGGTCGTGGCCGCATGGACCGGATCCCAATCTCGATGGGGGAGAGCGGCTGGGGCATGGGCTTCGGCGTCACGGCCTGGTTCAAGCCCCGCAAGCTCGACGACACCATGCTGTTCGAGATCGGCAACGTCGACCGGGACGAGTTCGCCAACCGGATCACGCTGAGCCTCGAGGGCGATGGCCTCGTGATGCGGGCCTACGACACCGCGGGCCAGGACCCCGATCCCAACCACAGCCAGCCGCAGCGGACCTGTCTCGAACACGTCATCCCGATCTCCGAGACGGCGGTCGCGGCCGATCAGTGGTTCCATGGCGCGATCGAGTACCAGGGGCATCGGCCGGGCATGGCCTTCGCCCGGGTCGACAACGTGCCCAAGGGCAAGCCCTCGTACCTGACGCATCTGACCGTGACGATCCCTTCGGTGGATCTTCTGGATCGGGCCGCCAACGAGGAGGAGGCACGGGGGGTCCGGTATCCCGAGATCTTCGTCGAGGACACCGAGGGCTTCCCCGATGTCGGCGCCCTCCGGATCGGGGACGAGGTCATCGAGTACACGGCCAAGACGCCGACCGGCTTCATCACACGCCGCCGGGACTCCCGTGGCGGGCGCATGGTGCGTCAGCGGGCCAACGAGATCATCGAGCAGGGTGGCGAAGGGCCCGACGACCCCAATCGCAAGGTCGAGATCCCCGAGCACCCGGCCGGTTCGGCCGTCGAGCTCTACGGCTATTCGACACCGGTCCAGGAAGAGTCTGCGATCCTGCCCGGCCAGGGGACCCTGGCCAGCGACGACCTGGCCCGTTGGGGCGTGGCCCGGGCCACGACGGCCGACGACGACATCCAGGTCGGTCCGATCCTGCTCGGCAAGGGCATCGACGAGAACTGGACCGGAAAGCTCGACCTGACGGTTCCCGAGAATGCGGGGTCCTCGGCGAGCAAGCTGCCGGGCTTCGAGAAGGGAGAGGGCTACGCCCTGCTGCTGCAGAAGTGGAACCGGTTCCGCTTCCAGCGCAATGCGGCCGCGATCGCCGAGGAGATCACGGTCGGAGGGGCGGAGCTGGTCAAGTACCGCAACTTCGACGGGACCTCGATCACGATCGTCGAGCGCTTCCTGGCCCTGGGCCCCGATGCGGAGGGACAGGGCTACAAGGGTGGGCGCATGAACACCCGCTCCTCGGGTGCCAGCGTCAACGGGCGCTACGTCACCGAGTGGGGCAAGGGGATCGTCGCCGGGGCCAACATCGATCTGAACACCCTGCCCCAGTACAACCTCTGGGTCGTGCCCTGTTCGGTCCAGGTCCGGGGGCTCAAGCTCTTCGAGCCCTCGAGCAAGGGCCACTGCGAGTGGCTGCAGATCTACACCAACGAGCAGGACGACGACACCGAGTGGATCCGCTACGACACGGTCCTCGGCGACCAGGTCTGTCGCTTCCGGGTCGCGGCCATCGAGAGGATGCGCAGGGCCCTGACCGGTGGGGACCAGTCGGTCACGAGCAATGGCGGGGGCTTCCCGGGGCTCGAGACCGCGGCCCGCAGCTTTCCCGAGCCTGATCGCAGCTGGGAGGGCATCGGCCACCTGCACTCGGACGAGGACGGACCGAGCACCGAGGCGCGTCGTTGGTTCCAGTTCCGGGGGGACCCGTACACGAGGACCTCGACCCACGACCATGGACGGGGTTCGATCCTGACGCCGGTGCATCGCATGGCCCTGCGCGAGAACGATCCGACCCTCGGCCGGATGGGGCGGCTCGATCGCGTCTGCCTGATCACGCCGAGCACCGGCTCCGAGGCCTCCGTCAAGGAATGGCAGACCGTGCAATGGGCCCTGCCCCTGTTCACCAACTGGCCGGAGTCGGACAAGAACACCAATCGACTGAATGATCCGCTCGGGCCGACCTCGGTCCTGGTCGCGCTCCGGCGTGCGGCCTCGCTGCCCCTGCTCGGCGCCAAGCTCGGCGAGGATCCACGCAGCTACGGCCGGATGGTCAAGTTCCCCTCCGGGGAGATGCCGACCCGGCTCTCCGAGACCCTCCTGGTGGGCGACTCGGCGACCGGCTCGATGGGCCGTCTCTCGGGCCTCGTCGACGACATCCAGGGCTACTACGGCATGCGCTCGAACCAGAGCTCGAACGGCAGCGACGAGGCCATCCTCGGCAGCCTGGCCGAGCCGATCACCGACTCCGAGGAGACCTGGAATATCCGCACCGGCCGGCAGTCGGGGACCTCGATCAAGATCGTCGTCAACGGCAAGACCGTCGTGAACACCGGTGGCCAGCGCGGGCTCCGAGGAGGTGGGCTCGCCTGGATCGGTGGGGAGCTCGTCGGCCTCAAGTCCGTGGACCGCAACTCCGGGGAGCTGACGATCTGCAAGGGGCAGCGGGGCCTGCTCGGCACCTTGGCCCGCCCCCACGATCGCGGCGAGCGGATCATCTTCGTCGAATCGATGCCGGCGACCTACCTGCAGAACTCCCTGTCCAAGGACGGGGACATCCTCCGCGTCGCCGACGCCAACCGGCTGCCACGAGGATTCGGCGCCGCCCTCCTCGACAAGGAGACGCTGCACTGGACCTGGGACAGCGGGCGGCAGCTCCTGCAGATGCCCCGCCACGTCAACTCGGATCCGGGCCTGCAGGGCAAGGGCCTGTTCCGGGGTCGATGGGGGACGACGCCCAGCGACCATTCGACCGAGACCATGGTCATCGCCTGGCCGGTCCGGTACCTGGATCGCTACCGGGAGCGCAGTGACGATCCCGAGCTCTCGCGCTTCGAGTTTTCGCTCGAGGCGCCTGACCTCTACATGACCAAGGTGGGCTGGGACGAGGAGATCCCGGACGAGCACCTGGACCTGGTCCTGCTCTGCCGTGCCGACGAGCGGCTCCCCTTCCATGCCGAGCCCAAGGGACCGGCCAACGGTCTCTGGTTGTTCAGCGATCCCCGATCGGCCAAGGGCTCGCTCGGCAGGAGCCTGGGCTACCAGGCCTCACGTTGGGATTTCCGCTTCCACACCCGCTACGCGGCAGGCTCCTTCGATCCCGAGAACTTCCGCGAGGGGGCCTGGAAGC
>WURV02217718.1:0-10625 GCA_011762755.2 Epimenia babai
GGGGTTATAAGCAGCATTTGGATATAACAATATTTAGGATTATGTGATTAGTGGAACGGTTGAAGATGTGACTAGATTGTAGGGGTTATAAGCAGCTTTTCGATCTAACAATAGTCAGGATTATGTGATTAGTGGAACGGTTGACGATGTGACTAGATTGTAGGGGTTATAACCAGCTTTTGGATATAACAACAGTCAGGATTATGTGATTAGTGGAACGGTTGACGATGTGACTAGATTGTAGGGGTTATAATCAGCTTTTGTATATAACAATAGTCAGTATTATGTGATTAGTGGAACGGTTAACGATGCGACTAGATCAATTGAATCGTGATACGCTAACCACAGTTGAATCATTTATATATTTATGAACAATACGAAAAGTGAAGGTAATACCTGGTAACTAAGATGATGATTAGCGCAAGCTTTCGTATACTTAAGTATACTTTTATAATAAAGATAAATGAGGTATTTGATGATTACACTGGGCATTTTACACGATCATATAAAAATTGTATTTCTGAAATGGTGCTATTCTTGTGCTAAAATGGTGCTATTCTTGCGCTAAAATGGTGCTATTCTTGTGCTAAAATGGTTCTATTCTTGTGCTATAATGGTGCTATTCTTGTGCTAAAATGGTGCTATTCTTGCGCTAAAATGGTGCTATTCTTGCGCTAAAATGGTGCTATTCTTGCGCTAAAATGGTGCTATTCTTTCGCTAAAATGGTGCTATTCTTGCGCTAAAATGGTGCTATTCTTGCACTAAAATGGTGCTATTCTTGCACTAAAATGGTGCTATTCTTGCGCTAAAACGGTGCTATTCTTGTGCTTTTTGATGTCTTTCCCAAACATTAATTGTTATATAATTCCATAATGAATGTTTTAGTACAGATTATGCGCATACTAAGGATCATGTACTTAGCAGTCCACATCATAAATGAAACGCTCTGTATGTAACAGTCATGTTATCGCACTAATCAGAGATGCAACTACTGGATTGCATAGCATCTACAAAGATTTGACACGTAAATTGTGACTGTAGCCAGCAACGCCCAAATCAAAATAATTCTTCCGAGGATTACGAGATACAACATTAGAGAAATCTAGTATACAACATACAAGTACAGAAGTATACAATATACAGTATACAATATACATACATCAAATTGTTCATGAAAGAGTCTGATAAATAATGAGAATAACATCATTGAGTCTTCATTACTCTTGATAATAATAGTTACTTATCAAAAGAAGCTGATATTTTTGATCGTATATATGGCCAATTTTTAGTTATTACATCAATGTGGCCACTGGCTCAGTTTGCTGATGCCCAGTTTGCTGATGCCCAGTTTGCTGATGCCCGGTCTGTTTGGGGTGGTTCCGTATAGTGTGACTGAATACACTATTTTTTTTAACAGTATGGATAAAGTTTGCGATTACAATGAATAATTGATGGCACATCCGATGCAAGATGTATGGGAGGCCGAGGATGCATCTGTATGAGACTCTGCGCACAGGACCATTCATTAAGGTTACGACCACATGAGCAGCAGGAGTTTGCTCATTTTAATGCATTCTTTATTAATGAGGCGAGCACTTCGCCCGGTGTCTTGGAAGATATCGAGTGGGCACGATTTGGTGCGTCGAGGAATCTGCATCCGACCAGAAGTAATTACGTCTGAAACTGTCATCCGAGAAGTCAAGCCTTCTGGGAACATGATGCGAATGCCATAAGTTAATTAGAAGGGCAAATAAAATTAGCGAGCAATTGCAGGTGTATAACAAATGTCCGCTGACAGACGTATGATGTGGGCAGTGGTGTGAGAATGTCGCCGTACCTCTTATGGCCACTCTTTGGGGCAATACATCGTCAAGCCCCCAGAGTTATTAGTGGAAAGTCACGGAGACTTGCTAACGATGATGGAATTTTCCATGAATTTCACGTATTCATCGACACGCTGCGGAATCATCATTATAATGTCTTGTCAGTCATCCACCATTGTATCGCATTGTGGCGTGTGGCGTAGGCAATGTCGTCTTTCTATGGCTTCTGTCTTAATAAGAATTTGTTAATAACGAGAATGCCACCTTTCCCCACCCACACTAGGCATGATGTTGGGCATATTGTACCTTCTGTGAACATTTTCAGTATCATCGACGAGTAAACTAAATTATTGTCCAAATATTCATCTATATCTAATATTATTTTTTCATGTAAAATAGCCTGGGTTCATGTCATTTCTTACTCTTTACATAGTGAGCCAATGTGAGCCAATGTTTCGGAACATCGTGCGTGGGAGAAGCGGGGCTTTTTCATTTTTCATACGAGAAGTTGTGAATTTGAATCGGCAACGGGGGGGCAGTTAGCATAGCGGTTAGAGCGTTTGATTTTGAATGCACACGTCCCTGCTTCAATTCCCGCTCTAACAAGTATACTACCTGTGGCATTTTTCGGGCTGAAAATGCCTTAAACGTCGTCTTGTCACTCCAGCTGGTCGCTCTTTCTCTTCTGTTGGGCTGAGGTGGTGAAATGCTCTTCTCCCTCGCTCTTCGCATGCTTCCCACTCTGATCACTTTCTAATCAAAGTTGAAATCATACCTATTTTTTCACACTTATATTTACTTTCACCTTTTTTGTCCAAATATGAACTTATTTTATTGGTTTTCTATTATATTTCTCTCCTGTTTATCTAGTTTTTTTTGCTTATTTCAACTGTATCATCAACTTTGTACGACGCGGCTGAGAGTGACTTTACTACTGACACACAGCAATATAAAGGATGTTTTACAGTAACAACTACAAGTACAACCTTTAGAATTACAACAATTAGTTGTTACTGACCCAGTGAGAATGACCCAGGATCCTTTTTGATTGATGGACAGTCTTCAATAGCTCGACACTCATCCTATTAATCTGATTGCTATTTTACAGCTGTCCTGTCACGAAAATTAATAAATCCATAAAGAGCGTACGGCTAACACACACATTGGTCTGACCACTAATCCAGGAATTAGACTTGTGAAACGAGCCAGATGCCACTGGTCCCTTAACAAGCTGTTGTGTGTAATTGGGTTTGTCTGATAACAATGCAATGTGCACATGTCCTTCCTTTACTGAGGGCCATCGATGCAGCAGACAAATCGAATTCTTTCTCATAAAAAGTAGTTAATGACACCGCCTATTATAATCGCAGCCAATTTCGTTAGATTTACTGTAAGCTTATTGAGATTAATTTCTTCCTGGCTCTAGCGAAGTATCTTTTGGTTTCAGTATGTTTGGGTCACCATAGTAGATTATTATGGTGCATATTTTGAAAAAATGTCACACTGATTTGCATTGGAGGGTAGTGACATATGATTTCACTGAAATCTTCTTGAAGTAATTCAATTGTGGTATTTCAGAGGATATTTACAAACATACCTCACATTATTTTGTGGTATATTTTTGCTTTTGATATGACTGTATCACAGAATTATCCCATTATGTTTTGTTGGATGTGACGAACAGGTAGCCTAGGGGCTAGACCATTAGACTTGAAAATACCAGGACTGTTGTTTGAGTTACATTTCTAGCAGGTATGATGTGAGTGGTGTATTTCAGACAAAAAGCGCATGAAATGCTCATGGAGATCTAGGTAAACCCACAGGCTGTCTATGTAAGAGCATTTCTTAGATGTCTATGTAGTTTCAACACTAATAATGCTTTCTTTTCATACTGCCACCTAGCAATGTGGTGATTGAAATTATGTTTAACCATATTCATTGATTTGTAGTAATAACAGTAAACAACTCAAATTATACATGGTCAGTGATGGCCCATACAATGGGTTGATCACAACCAACCTATTTCTACATCCATACCAATCTTATTGGATTGTACGTCAGCTTTAATGTTAGGGTAAGTCGTAGTTGCGATATCACGGTGCCACTTATTGCAGTGTTAGCCGACCTTTGGTGCACGGATTCCTGAAATTACCCGCATGTCTGTCACATCCGTACTGAACGCAATAAATTGCCATTATTGTTTCACCTTTGCAGCCAAGCTAGGATCCTTTTAGTGACCTCCATAAAGAACGAGGCACGGACCAATGCCGTAATGCGTGTGATCCGACCTTTCTCATCCTTCTCGTCATTATTGGGGGGAGCTTGCTCTCCGCTTATTAAATTCTTCCAGTTCACTGGGAGCTTGAACTGGTTTCGTCAGACCTAATCAGATGAAATCACAATGGCCACAGGCACGGGACAACCATGTGATCTATTACGGGATATTCGCTGATATTCGCTGATATTTGCTGATATTTGGTTACGTCCGGTAACGATAGATACCCCAGCAATTATTAATGTCCACTGAGGCCTTTGTATGTCTGGATCACAACGAGGCAATGTATGTAACTCTACTCTACTCACCACTGGCCATCACTGTAATAGTGCCCTCCATCACACAGTTCTCTTGTAATTGTATCGGATCCTAGCGACCTCCAGGCTTTTTGTATGAAAAATGATACATACGAGTATACTCTTGAGCCATTACCATAGGCTATACAGCATTATTTCTTGCCGTATTACAATGACCAAAGTCTACACAAACAATGACTAGAATTATATAAATATGAGTTTCCAAACAGAGTAGTTATTATACAGTAATATTATTTAGACTAAAATGTTGCATAATTCCAAGCTTTGAGGATATATATATTTTTATGTTATTAGTTCTTATGTCTATATTTTTCATATTCATCACCCGATAAATTAGAAAAAACATTTCTAATTTGCACTAAAAATTCAATTTTAATCTTCAAATTTCTATAGAAGTATTATATATTTCTTAGGAGAAATTGTCTATTTATATTTTCTGATCACTTCAGTTTATTATCTTTATACCTATACAGTTTTACTCGATTTACTCTATTCATTTTTACCGATTTGTCTAATGTGACCTATTGATCCTTCAATAGTGACTGCTCTGTTAATGACACTAGATCATTCAGAATATACATTGAAGAACGACCCTCAAACTAAATACGACCTGTTCCCTCCAAAGGTGTGGCTAGCAGCCTAATTAATGATACATGTTACGTTCTTCGTACTTGAGCAAGATCAATATACATTAGTACCATTTGAACAACCTTACATGGAAACAAGGATGTCCTCCCACTGATTTGTCAGTTTCGACATCAGTCGGCGTGGAAAACTAACAGTTTTGTTCATATAAATCGTGAACAAACTGCATTGATTTGTCGCGTCTATATCACCAAAGGCATTACATTTGGTCGGTAATAATCATGGGGAGTATATGTAAACTGCTTGCGGTAAAACATTCTATTCAACTGCCACCAATAGATTGGCATGCTGCATGTATCTCATGGTTGCTCACCACTGTGTCTGTGCGTTCTTGATTTTTGACAAATATAGAGTAGTACTAATATAATAATATATAAGTATATATATAATCTGGTATACCTGAAATAACAAAGTAAAACAGCTCTACACAAACTCGGGTATATTTTGTATACATCGGCATTTACACTGGGAACAGACATATATGGCGCATATGTTTTTTCATTCACTCCACAGGCTACCTGTCACGTCCCGTATAACCTTCGAAATCCTTCTTACTTACAAATGTATCCATGGCATGGCTCCTTATATATCCTTGACAATCTCAATCAACACATCTGTGCATTCAACTTGCCCTTTCCTCCCTCACAATTGCAATCTACAAAATGCGCTAATTTCTGGGATCGTGCTCTCTACGCTGCTGCACCCCGCCTCTTCAATGCTCTCCCAGCTGACATTCGACAATCTACTACTCTCAGCCAATTTAAAAGCAATCTCAAAACACACTTATTTAGCATTGCTTTCACTAAATAGTTCAACAGTACTTTAGTAATTTGCCGTGAATCAAGATTTTCAAATTTAATTTTATTTAAATTGATTCAAATATAAAATTAAAATAAATTAATTTTATATAATTTAAGTAATTACATTATAGTCTTACACTATTAGGCTATTGTTTCATGTTAAGTGTGTTTGACAGCTAATCTAATAAGTACACTTTAATCAAATAAATTTCATTTCATCTCATGTTACACACTCCAACCAAAATGACAGAGCAACCACTAACAACACATACATAGGCTTAGAGTCCCTCTCTATCAAGAAAACATTAACATCCTTGGTACAGATATCTGCGTATACAAAAGTCAATGGAAATTGGACCATAAAGCAAATTATGGCACAAGAATATGTTTAGTAGTATCAACTTGTTTATTTTGCATCACCACATTATAGAATACTCCATATATATATATATACGTATATATATCCTAATTTGTGATAATTTTCTATAATAAAGGTATGGCACTAAATCTTTCATCAGTGTGTATCTCGATTCAGACCACAATTGACAAATTTTCAAAAAGACACCGACATATTGTTTTTCCACAACAAATAAAACATTCGAGAATTCCAAACAACAAAGAAACGTGTTTTTCTTTCACAAAACATGGATTAGTAGCGTGTGTGACCTCCTTACTGCCAATTACTGCTTGACATCGTCTGCGCATGCTCTCGACTAGGTGACGCAGGTTCTGTGTGGAATCTTGGTCCATGAGTCCAATGCGACATCCCTGAACATTTGCAGCATGCCAGGTTGATCATAGCGGGCAGAGATGGCAGCCTGCAGCATGTCTCATGCATACTCAATGGGATTAAGATCAGGTGAGCGAGCTGGCCAGTCTAGTCTGTTGATTCCTTCATCCCTAAGGTACTCATTCATGAAGATGGTACGATGAGGACAGGCATTATCATCCACCGGAACTAAGTCTGGAACAACATCAACAGCCAATCGCCTCACACACACATCAAGGATATCATCGTGATACCTGACACCAGGTAGCGTCCCATTTTCAATCACATGGAGGTCTGTACTATGCGTGGTAGTGATGCCACACCAGACCATGACAGAGCCGCCATATCGGTCATATTCAACAACTGTAGCATTGGAATATCGCTCATTCAGCATTCTCCATACCCGAATACGACCATCAGTGAAGTCTAGACAGAACCTGGAGTCATCTGTGATGAGTACTTCACTGGTCTTGGGTCCAGGTGATATGTTCTTGCCACCAGTCACATCGATGTTGTCTGTGCCCCTGGAGGAAGTGCGATGTGTATAGCTGGTTGGGGAGCCCTCAATCCTGATTCATTCCTGGTGGTTTGGGTGGATACACGAACTCCTGATGCATCTCTCAGGTTTCTCTGCAAGGTTGTAGCTGTGGACGTGCGGTGTCTTACAGCAGAGAGGGTGATGTGTCGGTCCTGTGCACGGCTTGTAACTCTGTGGCGTCCTGTATCATGTCATCTGTTGGCTGTACCAGTAGCCTGATAACGATTCCAAGCATGGGAGATGACACTTTGTGACACACCCAACTCCTGAGCCACATGTCAGAGGGACATGCCAGCCTCGATCATGCCTATCCCTCTATTCATATCTTCTAACGTCAAATCGCAATGATTTTGTATTGGAGGCATTCAGGTAGATAGAGGTACACCTAACATCCACTAAAACACTACTTCTAATGTTACAAAATCAGTGTTAACAGTACAAGTCAAATTAACAAACTAAGCTGTTGTGCAGTAAAATGTTGGTACTCGTGTATAGGCTTGGCTTACTAGCTGTCAACATGTGGTACATGTACTCTTCCCTCGTCAACAAGACCAAAGCTCTCCAGCAAATCAATTACATTTGCATTCATAATGAATAAACATATATTTTAGTGTATTATCTTATATTATATAGGTGATCCTTAAGAAATTTTTAGTAGTATAGGAAAATGAATGAACAGATGGACAGACGAGGAATGTAGTCGAATTAGAATGGTTCACCGGAGCATTTGCTCTGCAAATAAATATAAAATAAGAGGTGAGAATAACTAAAAATAAAACTGTGAAGGACTACAAATAGCAAATGATGAGGGCGTCAGCAAAATGCACTGAAATTGTCAACGTAATCTAATAAAAACAAAAGCACACTCAAAAGCTAACGACAATTTGTAAAATGAATCAAAAATAAAAAACAATTATCCTTTCATTACAGATTATGTATTAACTAATTTTCCATATATACCGAATGTGCAGAGAAATTTTTTAAAGCTAAAAAATATGATTTCGGAATAATGTGAGTGCAGTAATTCTCAACCCGGAAATTGTCGAAAGATGAAGATTTCTAAAATATAAAAAAATGGTTATTTGCAGACAGAAGAAGTTAAAGTAGAGAGACTGCGGTTATAAGTCGAGTAGACAATGAGAAAATAGTAACACGTAAAGTAGAAAAACAAGTAAATACCAGTCATGTTTCACTCAGCTGCCAGAAGCACAAAATACTTTTGATTTTCGTCATTACTTTCAGTTTCAACAAAATAGCTTCACGGAAATAAAAGAAAGTTAAATAAAAATCCGGCATAATTCAGGTTGGCTTTTACAATACAAGTTACGCATGTTTAAAGTGTTTTTAATAGCCATGGGTTAATAGGGCAGTATTAATCAATAAAATTTCATTTCATTTCATTTTATTTTTATGATTATTCATTAAAACTTTGACATGCCCTGTTCATTCTTGCGCTTATTGACATGGACTAAGTTTGCTGACCCGAAAAGGTTGAGAAACGCTCGTCTAATGCGCGTAAGAGGGAATTTTCCGAACGGAGGATGATAATAGTGCATGTTGCCAAGTTAGCCATATTGTAAATACGTCAAACACAAAGGTAACACTTGACTTGGGACTAACTGATATAACGACTAACGCAAGCTTTCATATATCAAGTGTACACCTTCACGTGCAATAACTTTTTATGAATTATGGATATTGTATAAAAGGGTCCGAGGATGATCATTCAATGCTGAAGTCAAAGCCGAAATCAAGTTAAATTCAAGCTGAAATCAAGTTAAATCCAAGCTGAAATCAAGCCAAAATCCAAGCTGAAATCAAGCGGAAAACCAAACTGAAATCAAGATGAAATCCAAGCGCAAATACAAGCTGAAATCAAGCTGAAATCTACCCTGAAATTCAACCTGAAATCCCACCCAATAAAATACACTCGATGAACAAGAGCTGGCATTAATAGTTGACAATGTATTAGCTTTGTATTTTACGTAGTTGAAAAATAAACTAACAAAACACATTAATGGCAATATCTGCCCTAAGAAAATATAGTGAGTTTTACGCGTGCTTTATCAATGATTGATAATTAATTTAAAAAAATGTAAAAGTAAAACACTAATGACTACAGGTATCAACCAAAACAGGCTCTAAGATACGGTGTACAGTAAATATTTATGTCAGCTATCCAGCCCAGATACAATACCCTCGACAGTCGTATATCACCAGTCAAAGATGAGGTTTAACGTCTACCCATTTCAGAGACGGGTTTACTCCAGCAATGAATGACTTGCTGAGGACCATCGCAGAAGAGTAACCTGGTGGAAAGTTTTGAACCCGCGACCTTTCGATTGCCAGTCCAGTGCTCCTACCGCACAACTAACTACCTTCCCAATACCTATCAGAATATAGTATTTCATGATGTCTAATATGCCACGAGCAAATCTTTAGGTAGATGAAGTAAACAGACCCAAAGGCTGCCTGTTCTATATTTAAATAGGGCTGAGGGCTGGACTTGTGGAAAACGGCCTGATTAGGCCTGTTGACTCAATGGTTCCCCCATACACATCTGGTTAATCATGCAGGCTAATGAACTGACTTTGGTGGGCCCTCGTTGGATGTCACTTCAGACTTTTGTTCAGCATTCGGCAATATCATATCAAACTGTATGGGGGTGTCCAAAAAGAATGTTTCACTGGGCGAGGATGGGGGCGTAGGGGGCACTGCGCCACTCAGTGAGGGCCTACAAAAGTGGCAATGTTTTACGTGAGGGACTTGTGAAATAACGTAAACTATAGGATAAGAAATGACGAAACAGAAAACAGAAAACAGGATAAATCAAACAGATGCAACTGTGAGTGTCTACGCGCTTACGCCATCTTGGGGGATATGGGGTTGTGGTACTAAGATGCTAAACGGTAGTGATCGTTGGGTGTGTCAAAGAAATAACCAAAGTATAATGTCACTTCAAATGCAAATTAAATTGAAATTGTCGATGCAAATGAATATCATTGGGAAATAAAGTGGCATGCGACATTGCCCCGTGGACAAATCGGGGAGTGGGTGTCTAGGGCAGGGTGTCTAGAGACATTTACAATACTACCTACTGCACCTCGTGGATGCTGATGACATAGATGATGGTGAAAGTACACTGCAATGACATGTGTCATCGCTGGTTGCAACGTGCGACATCACTGGTTGTGACATCGTGCTATATTGCTAGTAGTGATGGTGTGATATCGCTAGTAGTGACGGTGTGATATCGCTAGTAGTGACGGTGTGATATTGCTAGTAGTGACGGTGTGATATCGCTAGTAGTGACTGTGTGATATCGCTAGTAGTGATGGTGTGATATCGCTAGTAGTGACTGTGATATTGCTAGTAGTGATGGTGTGATATCGCTAGTAGTGACGGTGTGATATTGCTAGTAGTGACGGTGTGATATCGCTAGTAGTGACTGTGTGAT
>WURV02217729.1:0-10625 GCA_011762755.2 Epimenia babai
CTTCGTTTCGGCGCCTTGCCCTCGACGCCGATGGCCGCGTTCAGTACCCACGCGACTTCTCCGATGACCTGCTAGCCGCAGTCGAGGTCGAGGTCGATCGCGTCGACGTTGCCCGTGAGCAGCTGTACACACGAGTCGCCCGCAAACATGATCGTCTCGGTCTGTAGGTCGTAGCGCCAGCCGTTCACCCCCGAAGGATCGGCGGGGACAAACGTGCCGTCGGACCAACGCACCTGCAGACGGTCGATTTCATCGGTCGGGAGGATCAGCTGCTGGGAGCACCGCAGACCCTCGATAACCTCGGTGAGCGCCGCCCCGAGATCGTCGAGACCCGCCCGATAATAGGCGGTATCCCCCGAGGCGGGCACGCCCCCCGCCTCCGCAAGGGTTTGCAGAGCTTCGTCGCGCACCGCCTCACCAAAGCCGACAACGAACGTGTTCACGCCACGGTCGTGCAAGTTGCCGATCTCCTCGGCCGCGCGCGTGTACGCGGCGAAGCCGTCCGTGATCAGGATGATCTGACTGCTACCGTCGAGGTCGGCGAAGACCCGTCGATCGGCCGCCTGCGAGATCGCATCGTCGAGGTTGGTGAAGCAGGGCTCGCCCGGCTGGTGCGGGTGATTGGGATCATCGCGATCGAGCGCGGCGGTAAGCAGCGCGACGATCGTATCGGCTTGGCCATTGGCGACAGGCACCACGATGGGCCGCAGCACGCCATCGGCGTCGCCATCGGGAAACAACGACAACCCCCAGCGCACGCGACGAGAGGACGCGACCGCGCTCGTCACCGCCTCCACCGCGCGCGACCACTTGTTGCGACCGTCGATAAGCTCGGCCATCGAGCACGAGCGGTCTTGCACGATCAACGCATTGTCGGCGCCGATCTGGATCCGTGTGGAGTTGGCGGTAGCGCAGGTGGGATGGTCGCAGCTCAGCGCGGGGACGTCGTACTCCACGACGCCACCACAGGGCTGCCACACGGGCGTGCGACCGCAGCCGACCGTCGCGGCCAACGACACGGCCGCGATCCAGGGCAAACCGCTGCGGAACTTCGGCACGCACTACCAGTGTACGCGAGCGCGACCGCCCGGCCACTGCAACTCATCCCAAGACGGCGCGATCGAGGGTTACGCCAACGGGACAATGATCGGAGCCCATGATCTTCGGCCAGATGAAAGCATCGTTGACGTAGCGCATCGCCGCGGGTGAAGCGAGCACGTAGTCGATGCGCCAGCCGACGTTCCGCTCGCGTAGGCCGATGCGTTGGCTCCACCACGAATAGTGCCCCGCGGACGGCTCACGTGCGCGAAAGCTGTCGATCCAACCCGCATCGATCCAGCGGCGAAACTCGGCCCGTTCTGGCACCAGGAAGCCGCTTGTCTTCTTGTTCTGCCGAGGCCGCGCAAGATCGATCTCTTCGTGGGCGGTGTTGAGGTCACCCATCACAAGCACCCGATACCCACCCTTCCGCCGCGCCTGCACCTTGTCGAACAGGCGACGATAGAAGTCGAGCTTGTAGGGCACGCGGCTGTTGTCGCGGTCGCGACCGTTGCCGTTGGGGAAGTACGCGTTGACGATCACGAGCCGACCGAAGCGGGCGAGCTGCACCCGACCCTCGCGATCGAAGCGGTCTTCGCCAAGGCTCGTCTCGATCGCATCGGGCACGAGTCGCGAAAACAGCCCAACGCCGCTGTAGCCTTTGCGCTCCGCGGACACGAAGTGTGTGTTCCAGCCGCGCGGGCGACGAAGGCCTGGCTCGAGCTGCTCGGGTCGAGCACGAACCTCCTGCACACCGAACACGTCCGCCCGCGAGCGCGACAAGTGGCGCCGAAAGCCGTGACGGTCGCAGGCACGCAGGCCGTTGACGTTCCACGACACCACTCGAAACGAGTCGCTCATTGGGCGCATGGCACTGTGCCGCCCCACCCGCTGTCAAGGGGACGGCAGGGTCGTCACGCCACAACCGACCCCGCGCCGACCATCCAGCGACAAAGGCCGACCGCTCGCCACACAGACGGGCACAAAGCACCCCGAGTCGTGCGTCCATGGGTCGATGCCCTTGGATTCTCTGATCGTCGAGGCCCTCCCCGCGCGCGGGAGCGTGCCTTGGTTTGATGCGCTGATGATCATCGCAAGCACGGCCGGCCTCGTGCTGCCCGCGGTTGCCATTCCCGTGTGGCTGCGCGCCCGTGCCCCCCGCTTGGCGTGGCACTGCGTGCTGGCGATGTTCGGCGGCCTCGGCCTCACCCTCATCTTGCAGCTCGCATGCGGGCGCCCGCGGCCCGAGGTCCTCGATCCGTTGTTGCCCATTCCCGTGCTGCCCTCGTTCCCGAGCGGCCACATGGTGCTCGTGACCGCGCTGGTCGTCGTGTTGGCCGCCTACCGCCTGCGGACCGTGGCACTCGGAATTCCTCTCGTCTTCGTCGTCGCCCTGTCCCGCGTTGCCGTCGGCCATCACCATCCCTCCGATGCCGTGGCAGGAGTGCTGCTGGGCCTCGGCCTCGGGATCGCGGCCGTCGTCCGTGCCCGCAGCCACCAGGACGATCCGTGGCGGCTTCGTTGGATCCTCTGGCCGCAGCTCGGGATCGTGTTCGCGGCGACCGTCGGCGCATACGCGGGCGTGTTCTCGGGCGGCAACCTGCGCTGGCTTCAAGTGCCCAACATGGACAAGGTCATGCACTTCTTGCTGTTCGGTGTGCTGGTCCTCGGCATGCACCTTCAGACACGAGGGCGATGCCTCACCGTCTTTGGCTATCGGGTCCCGCTAGCCATCGCCGTGCCGCTCGCGGGGGCCACCGCCGAAGAGCTTTTTCAGGGCCTGTCGCCGCACCGCACGGCCGACCCCTTCGATCTGCTCGCTGACGTGCTTGGCATGCTCTTCTTTTGGACACTCGGTCGCAAGCTTACGTCGATGCCGCGCCGCGCCGAAAACCCAAAGGGAACTGCGATCCCCGACACGACGCGGCACTCGACAAGCCGCCCCCTCGCCCCTCCCGGCTAAGCGTCGATGCATGGCCGGGCGATGGGGCCCTTCGGTAGAGTCTCGCGGACCGCTCTCGGATCACTCCAGCTTCGGATTTTCTTTGTCGCGACCCACATCGCACCACCGCTGCTACCCTCGTGTGCCCGTGGACTATTTCGCTCGGCTCGGCGCCGCCGTAGAGACTCGATGGGCGGCCAAGGGCCGCGGTGAAGAAGATCTGCCGTCGATCGCCCAGCAGCTACTGCACGAGCACCCGCCTTCCGAGGCCTTCGATCGCGCTGCGTTGCTCGACCACCTGCTCGACCCGCAGCTCGCCGTTCCGCTACAGCTCGCCCCGGGCACTGCTTTTGGCCAGCCGGGCTTCACCGTGCATCACGGCCGCGGCTTCGTGATCGAGATCTACCACTGGCTCGACTCGATCTCCGCGATTCACAACCATCCGTTTTGCGGAGTCTTCACCATCCTGCATGGCTTCTCGGTTCACGCGCGCTACACGGTCGACACGCCGACCATCCTCGGCGGTCGAGCCCAGCACGCGCCCGCTTCCCTCGCCGGCCTCGACCTCCTTACGCAAGGCGCGACCGTCCCGTTTTCGCTGCGGCGACACCCGCTCGTGCACGCGTTGATCCACGTCCCGCGCTCGGCGATCTCCATGGTCGTGCGAACGACTCGCACCGAGGGCTACTTTCGCTATCTCCCTCCCGGGCTCGCGCTTCCGATGGAGGGCGAGCCCGAGCCTTTGGGGCGCCAGCTTGCCTTGCTGGATGCATTGGCGGCGGCGGGCGACCCCTCACACGGCATCCGACTCCGTACCCTCCTGCGCACCGCCGACTTTGAGCTGAGCCTCCGCCTGCTCTCCGCGCAATGGTCTCGCCTCGAGACCGACGAGCGCGACGAGCTTCTGGCCGGCCTGCGCGTCCGCCTCGGCGAGGACGTGGACCTCATCGCCCCCGCCCTCCGATCGGCGCAGCGCCTGTCGGAGGCAACGGCCGTCCGCGAGTCCCTCATCGACCCCGACCTGCGCTTGGTCGCAATTGCGCTCGGCTATGCGGAGCGACGGGCTCCGCTGCTGGGCCTGCTCGGCGCCCATACCGATGAGCCCCTCGCGCTGCTTCATCGCTTTGTCGATGAGGCCGGTCTGTTCGACGAAGAGGAAGCGGCCTCCGCCGTCATCGCCCATGCGCTTGTCGACGGTCACGGCACCGCGGGCGCGCTGACAGCCCTACGCAGTCACTACGGCGACGAGGCCATCGCCGCCCACGAAGCCGACGTGCGGGAGTTCTGCGCGCACTCGATCTTCGCCGCCCTTCAGTAACAGATTCGCTCGACCATCTCGCGGAGCACGCCGGGCTCGATTGGCTTGCCCACAAACGGCAACCCCGCCTTCTCCAGCACCTCACGCGCCTCATCGAAGTCGTCGCCCGTCAGAAATGCGACCCGACTGGACAGCTCAGGGGCGATGCGTTGCACATGGCGGAAGAAATCCACGCCGCTCATGTCTGCGATCTCCATGTCGCAGAGCACCGCGCTAATCGGCTCGGCGCTGTTGATCATCGACAGCGCATCTCGGCCATTGCGCAGCGAGATCACATCGTACTCACGCGACAAGATCCGCGAGATGGGGCGCCCCATGATGCCATCGCTGTCGATCACCAACACCCGCATGGGCGGACTGACTTCATCAACCACGCGGTCGGCCAGCTCAGGCGACGTGGGCAACACCACGGCAACACACGTACCGCTTCCCTCGGTGCTGCGGATCTCAATCGTGCCCCGAAAGGAGTCGATGATGTTCCGCGTGATCGAGAGCCCGAGCCCCGTGCCGACTCCCACGGGCTTGGTCGTGTAGAAGGGATCGAAGACCCGGGCCTGAATCTCGGCCGGGATCCCGAGCCCGTTGTCGACCACCTCGATGCGTACGCGCCCGTCTTCTCCGACGCTGGTGCGAAGCTGAATCTCCCCCTCTTGGTTGCGCCGCTCGGGAATCGCCTGCGCCGCGTTGACGATGAGATTGACGAAGACCTGCGTAAGGCGGCTCTGGTCGGCGAGCACGGGGGGTACGTGCCCGTAGTCGCGCACGAGGTGGGCGCGATACTTGAACTGGTTCGTCGCGATGTTGACGGCGATATCGAGGGCGTCTTCGACATCGACGTTCTCGAGGCACTCGGGCTGCGAGCGCGAGTAGGTCAAGAGGTCGCGAACGATCTTCCGAACCTGGTCGGCCCCCTGCTGCGCCTCGGCGATCAGCTCGTTGAGCTGCTCGAGCCCATCCCCGCGACCATCCTCGGTGCGCTCTTCGAGCTCGCGCGCGGTGGCGTCGAGGTTGGCGATGACCCAGGTGAGCGGGTTGTTGATCTCGTGGGCGACGCCCGCGGCCAAGGTGCCCACGGTGGCCATGCGCTCCGAGTGCGCGACGCGTTCCTGTAGCCGCTTGCGCTCGGTGACATCTTGAAACACCCCGAATACGGCGAGCGGGCGACCATCGTCGGAGACCTCGCACTTTCCGCGGCTGAGCACGCTCCGAACAGTGCCGTCGGGGCGAACGAGGCGCAGCTCAAACTCGAACTCCTTGCGGAGCAAGATCGCATCGCGGATATGGTCCGAGACCGCCCCGCGATCGTCGGGGTGATAGGCCTCCACCGCCGCCTCCACCGTAGGGGTGAACGTGGCGGGATCGAGTCCGTGGATTCGGTACATCTCGCGAGACCACGTCAGCGCGTCGCGGGATAGATCGATCCGCCAGTGGCCGACCCCCGCGACCTCCTCGGCCATGACCAACATCCGCGTGCGTTCTTCGCCCTCGCGTGCCGCGGTTTTTTGGTCGGTGATATCGCGCGCGATGCCATAGATGGCGCCGTGTCGCATCGGTACCGCACTCCATTGCAGCCACCGATAGCTGCCATCGCGGCACCGTAGGCGATTCTCAAAACGAACCCCCTCGTCGCCATCGCGAAGCTGATCGAAGACCACGGCCGTGTCGTCGGCGTCCGCGGGATGCACAAACGACAGCAACTCCTCGCGCTTGAGCTCTGGCCCAGTGAAGTTGAGCACCCGTTCCCACGCGGGATTGACCCAGCGCAAGAATCCCGCCCTATCGACGATGCACAGCAGGTCAACCGATGTGGAGATCAATCGACCGAGCGCGCGTCGGGGGGGTGAGTCCGGCGGCCCCATGTGGTCGGGTGCGATCACAATCCGGCCGCAGTATAGCGCGCCGATCGCTTCGCTCGGGCTCTGAACCGCATTCGGAAGTTTTTCAGGGAATCCCGGGAGCCACCGATACATCGCCGCCCAAACTTTCACCGCGCTTTCACGTCAACGATGGACTCGGGCCGTCCTTCGGCTACCCTAAATGAGGAGGGGAACGGATAGTGGCGATCCACCTGTCGTGGTCGACAAGGCTCAAGGACGACGGCACGGCGACTCGGGCTTTCGACGCGCTCGCAGAGCTGTGCCGCGAGCTCCTCGCCCACCACTTTCCGCCTTCGTGTGGTTACGAGGCCTACGGCATGCAACTGAGCGGGCCTGTCGAGGGAGTGCAGTGGCAGATCACGCGAGGACGATTCGTGGCGGATCTTGGGCTACAGCGCTTCATTCGGGCCCATGCGCAACACGACCCACGCGTGATGGAGCTACGCCTCGTGGCATCCTGCCCCGATCGAACGCCAAGCGCCTCGGTCGATGAGGGCTTGGCTCGCTGGAACACACTGCTGCCCCAGCTTCGGGCGCAGCATGAGGTCCTGCAAAACCAGGCCCAGCCGTTTCCGTTTCGGGCGCCTGGCCCATCGGAGGCCGCCAATGGCTCGCCCCAGGCTCGTATGCGTCACGCTCTGGCCGTCGGCTCGTCGTTCACGTGGTCGCGCGCCGCTGTGCTCGCCACCGAGACCATCGATCGGCCAGCTTCTCCGTCCGAAAAAACGGCGCATACGCCACCCCGGTCACAGGGTAGTGGAACATGATCGCCATCAGGACGAGCACGCCGACATGAAATGACCAGGACAGGGCGCACCAGACCTGCCCCGCTCGCCGATGCAGCAACGCCAGCGGCGCCCCTAGCTCGACCGCCAACGAGACCGCGGCCATCGGCGGAAACAGCCACTCGTGCTTGGCGAGCGCAACGCCGATGAGCGAGTAGCCCGCCCCAAGCTCGACCTTCCGCAGGTTGTCGTAGGCCACGTACACCCGCAGCGTGTCGCTCGTGACCCAAGCAAAGCCCGCGTTGTGCAGCTTGGACCAGCCCGCGATGAAGTAGGTCGCCAGGGTCACCGCGCACATCAGGCGGATCGCCCAGCCGTACCAGGCCCGAGGGGTGTCGTCGGGGGCGATGCCACGACGGCGGGCGTCCAGCGAGAGCGCATCGGCGGCGGGCGACATCGCCAGCACTATCGTGTGGAGCACGAGCAGATTCTCGGTGTGAAAGACCATGCTCCACGAGTTGCGGTAGCTGGTCACCCACAGGAGCGCGAGCGCAAACCCAGGGCCGGTCCATCGAAACCGAAAGCCCGCCACGAACGCGACCCCCAAGAAGACCGCCAGCACGACTGCGAGGGTGACGACCACACTCGGCAACGGCGCCTGCAGCAGCACGACGGGACCGACCGGCTTCCACTGCGTGAGCGACATCTGGCTCACCCCCACCAGATGCAGGAAGCGCACGAGCAAGTAGATCACCCCGTAGCTACCGATCAGGATCCGCAGCATCGCCAGGCGCTGCGGAGGCGCGGGGCTATGCCACCAACGCTCGAGCCGCGAGAGTCCGTCGCTCACGGGTTCTCCTCGGCCGCCGCGATGTCGCAGCGCGCATGCACCCGCGTGTGGCGGGGCTTGGTATCGCCCGAGAAATACGCGAGCGCGTCGTAGTGATCGGTTCGCACCTCGAGCCGCAAGATGTCGGCCGCATCGGGCTCCTGTCGCACGCGCTCGGCCACCGTCTTGCATAGCTCCCGCGCCTTGCCACGCCGAATCGCGACCGAGATCGTCTGGTGCGCCTGCATGACCTCTTCGGTCGCCAGCAGGTCGGGCGACAGCGGCCGATGACGACCCTCGCGGGAGTAGCCCACCACATGCCCGAGCTTGGCGGTGGCCTTGTCGCGCCCTTCGGAGAACATCGGATAGTTCGACAGCGGAAAGCCATCGCGTGGCGGGTCCCGCAAGATCGGGACGAACATCAGCAGCAGCAGGCCCACCGTGGCGACCGCCGCCCACAGCCGCCGCCCTCCACTCATCGACGGCGTCACGGGGCGACCGCCGCGGAGTCCGAGAGCGGTGCAGGGACCGAGGAGCCTTCGAGCAAGCCGAGCATGCGACCGCCGTGGCCCATGCCCGCCATCGCATGCTGCACAAAGTCGATGCGAATCTGCGGCGAGGCCATGTGCTCCGAGAACGCGCCAACGATCGTATGCGGCTCGGTGGCACACGCGAAGCAATCGGTCTCGTCCCACTGGTGGTGCACCAAGAACTGAAGAGCGCGACGCAGCACCGCTTCGTCCTCCGCCGTGTCTTCGCCCCGCGCACGCTTGAGCGCCAGCGCTGCACTCATCGCCTCGCCAAAGCCCGACGAGCCCGTGTTGTGGGGCAGCAGCACGTTGCCAAACCCATAGCCGCCGATGAGCTCCGCTTCGACATCGTCGCCCTCATCGAGGATGAGGCGCGTCTTGTACTGCGTGTAGTCGATACAGAACTGCTCGTAGGCATCGTGGCGGTGGTGCCCGAGGGAGGCACGCGCGGCCAGGCAGTGCCAGTTCTCCTCCATCCAAAAGAAGTCGGTCGCAAAGTTGTTCCAGTAGTCACCCGCCGTGTAGCTCATGGCCGCCTCCACCGCGGCTCGTGTGCGCTCGGGATCGGGCAGGCTGGGCAGGTCTTGCTCGGTGACCAACCGCTCGAGGAGGGTCAAGGCAAACACCGCCTGCCCCACGGCGTACAGGGGGTCGGGGCCGGGGATCGGCTCGCCCGTGGTGAGGTCGAACTCGGGATGAAAGCTGCCGTTTTCCGTCTGCATCCGCAGCAGGAATCGCGTCATACGGCCGATCGCCTCGTCGAACTCATCACCGACCCGCTCGCGGCACGAGAGCAGAGCGATGGTGGAGAGCGCGGTCGAGCCCAGCCCGACTTTCTTCGGGTCTTTGTCGCGGGCGGGCACCAGCGCGCCGAGGTCTTCGTACTCCACGAGGCGACTGACGAGCATCGCCAGCGCCTTGCGGGCCACCTCGTTGGCGCGGGCATCATCGCGGGCAAGCTCGCAGATCACCAACGTTGTGCCCGCCTGCCGCGCCAGCGCAAAGCCGCGATACGAGGCGTGCCCCGTGAACGGATTGACCTTGTACTCGAACCGCCCGTCTTCCCCCTGCGACGACAGGATGTAGTTCTCTGCGCCATCGACCGCGTTACGCAAGCTCTCCGCGCTCAGAGGCGGGCCCGCGTTACGCATGCGCACGAGCGGGTGGAGCACGCCTTCGTCGTCTTGCAGGAAGCTTGCGACCTCCAGGCGGCGCAATCCGTCGAGCTGCGGGTTGAAGCTCTGCGGGCGGCCGGGCCAGGCGAGTGCTTTGCGTACGGCGGCGGGCTCAAAGCCAAACCGCAGATCGGGGATCACGGGGATCGGCGTGTACTCGTTGAACTGGTCGAGCGCCACGAGCTGCCACGGCATCAAGCAGCGGTTGCCCTCGCAGACGCCATCGAGCCCGGGGCGGACCAGCATCGCATCGACGGCCGGCACCAGCGCGGCGAGGTCTTGCGTGCCCGTGATGACATCGACCTTGATCGGACCCTGCACGGCCTCGGCGGAGAGCTGCTCTCCCAAGGTGCCGAGCGCCGCTGCGAGCGAGTCCGCCTGCACGCAGCGGCTCGCCGCCTCGGCTCGGTCTTCGGCGACCAATACACGTGACGTCGCCACCACCGTGACGCGCCCGGGCGCGGGCGCTTCGGCGCACTCGACCGCCTGACGGATCATCAGCGAGGGCGCGTCCTCGGGAGCGGCGATCAAGCCGCTCGGACGCGGCAGCGCAGCGGCGACCTTATCGGCAAGCGTGGAGGAGGTCGGCATGTCATCCACCGCCGCCTCGGCCTCCGCCACCGACGCGTAGCGCCACAGCCCGCCCGCGGCGAGCAGCGCAGCGACCACCGCCGTCCCGCGCTCACGCTCGCCCCAGCGCACCCCACCCGTTGCGGCCAGGCCCCACAGCGACAGCGGCAGCAGCAACAGTGCCGCCACCGCCCACAACGCTCCGAGCCCCGCGGCCACGCCCTTGCCAAGGCCACCGTAGAGCGCGGCAATATAGGTGGCCGCGCTGAACAGGTTCCAGGTCAGATAGCCGAGGAAGCTCAGGGCCGCCAGCGCCTGCACCCGCCACGCCATCCGTGCCCACCGATGCCCGAGCAGGCCGAGCACCGCGTGCCCCACGTGCACCGCCGCAAGCACGCTCATGAGCACCGCAAACGTGGTCCACTGCTGCCACGGAAGCACCGAGGCGGACCAGCCAAAGATCGCCGCAAACAGCCCCGAAAGGACTGCGGGCCACCAGCGTGGAAGGGGGCGAATATCCGAGGTCATGGCGATGGCCCGGACCCTAGCAGGTCATCGGAGAAGTCGCGTGGGTACTGAACGCGGCCATCGGCGTCGAGGGCAAGGCGCCGAAACGAAGGC
>WURV02217740.1:0-10624 GCA_011762755.2 Epimenia babai
AATTAGGTAACACCTTTTGAGACTAATTGAATTTATTCGTAAACAAGCTTTCGCATATATGTAATATGCTTCTTCAGCCTTATCGAATGAAATTTCTCTTACTATTATTGTTACAAGCTAAAATCATATGTGAACAATTTCCAGGACATGAGCTATAATATTATTGACAAGAACTTTTACTAGATTTTAATTACTTTAACTCACTTTGGTCAGAAAAAATAGAAATACGAAAAATTCTAGATTGGACTATAATTATTATAAAAACTTACTGAAGTTGTGGCTACTCGAGATGCGACGCTTATCGTCGGTACTTTATATAAGATAATAACACATTGACACGTAAAGTAGGTGGTTATCACCGAAAATTAAAATACAATCGTTAAATTCACTGTAGACAATTTGGTTTGTTTTTACTCCTTCTTTTGTCATCGATAATTCACTTCCTGCCAACTCAGGGCACGCTTTTAGCTTAGCCAATAAAGAAAGGGTTTTAGATTATGAGTAGCGCCACTTACAGGTGTTTTCGTAATGCAATATAGAAATATTTTGTGTAGTCAAGATATTAGTACCTATATACTCTCAGCTGCGCTTTACACAGAAAATATATATATATAGTGAAAGATGAAATGCAACAATGATTTATGAAATAATTGAAATACATTATGTAAAAACCCATGAAAAAAGATGTCTTCGAATGGGATTTGAATGAACTGAGCGATGTCTGCCGTCGCTATGAGATCGGAAGGGCGGTCCGTAATTTTGGACCTGCACAAGGGGAACAGCAGCTATCGGATGTAATAAGACGACATGGTTTGACGACAGTCGGTTGTGTATCACAAAAGCAGACGCGAACGCACAGCAGACCAGAGAACAAAGCAAACTCGAGCGCGAAATCACGCAATACCCTCCAAAAAAACTTACGGAAAATACGATTAAACCGGACTGAACAGAGCCCAGGAGAATTCAGAAAACTGTAAAGAACTCGGAACATTTGGTAAATTGGCGATACGTAACCGTGAGTGGGTTACACTGCCTAATTACATTGAAATATATTGTAGATTAATGTCAAGAACAAGCAAAATAACTTCCGTTTCGTACCGTTTCAAGTGTTTAAATGTAATTCGTTCATTACGTTGTCGAAGGTTGATGTTTCTAAAGATGTTCTGAGAGAAGAGTTGTGAAGTTAAATAATCACCGGCATGGGGCTGAAGCTTATCTGGAATTCCAAGAAGAAATGCATGGAAAACAGTTGCTATGCCTGTTATCCTTCAATTCATATAATTCCGATTGAACTTCACCGCTACCGGATTACACTGAATATGCGTCATATAATCAGCAAGGAAAAAAAGAAAACATTATATTTCGCACATATTCTGTAGGAATTAATAAAAAATGATACAATCACATATGCTTTACAATAATACCTCTACAGTAACAGATAAAATACTATTGAATAACTGAAAGCGAATACTGAATATTTAAACTACTCGTATGTGACAGTTAAAGAGATGAGGACAACACCTGTTATATACACAAAGCAATCACGCTTTCGTGTAAACACTACGCTTCTTAAGGTAATGAGGATGGAGTGACACCCGACTGACCACGAAAGTTTTAAAAAATCACCGAGAAATCCCAAATTGTCCGATATTTAGGCCGATATGGTTTGCAATCATACCCATCTTCCATAATACTCTAATATGACATGATGAGTACCGAATTTGCGATTAGACACGAGGTGCAGGAGCATGGAGAAGGCACCACATGCACCGGAGTTGTCTAAAAGCGGGTAGGAAATTCAGGACTTACAAACTATACGTGAGAATACGCACGACATGTTCCTGGCAATGCCTAATAAACTCATTCTTGGATGTCGCGTACTGTGATAAATATAGTTTATCTCCTCGAGATTTCCACAAACTATGCAAGCGAGAAGTCTCTGACCGAGGGGATGAACAGTGTTGTTGTGTGTCACAGTTAGTTGGTAACGAGATCACGATATTTGTAGCGGTTCCCTCTTTAAAATGCAAAAAAAACAGATTCTAGACTTTGAACCACACCTGGTGTATTTTGACGCATTTTTTATGAATATTTAATCGCAAAAAAATGGATGCGCGATGACAGGATAATTCGAAGTCTCAAGTTCGTAGTTCTTCAAAACTAACCAATTATTAAACCGCTAATTCAATAAATGTCCTTTTGCAAGAAAAAAACAACAAATCAATACGAATGCCTTTTTCAGGCTAGACACCAGACTTTATATAGTCTATGACACACATCGAACCAATCAACTGTTACCAACACCCACACAATTCTCAATCATACAACTCTGAACCGTTGAAACCGGACAGGGTGGTAAGCTTCACACATTAAACACTAAGAAATTGTTACGAAATGGACCACGCATTATGATTATATGCGACAGAAGAATACATTAAGATGCATAACATAGAGCTGCAATGGTCTATACCAGTCGCTTATACGCCTTGACGTCAATAGAAAACAAATCTCCTGTTATTTCGAAAGTGTGCGTGTTTATAGAAAATACACTCTCGAGCTTCCACTTAATTTACTCTTCAAATACAGTCATTTTCAAAGTTCACCTTGACATAATATATATGGCATAGAGAAAGTACTTTATAGTAAAAAGATAAAACTCAATTCTACAGTCACCATACGGTTAGGAGATGACGAAAAATTGCTGACGTTCGCAAAAGACAAAGTAGAAGCAAACGGAACGGTATAAAACGACGAATAGAAAACAATAACTACAGTTATTGTAGGAAGTGATTAGAATGTTCATCGCGCGATAGTGAGATAACAACATAGTTAACAATGGCTATTTCAAGTGACAAGCAAGTATGTTTTAATACATTATTTCATAGCAAGTAGTAACCGACTTTCGATCACCTTTTATACAGAATATTTTGCAAAAATATACTTCTGAAAGATTTCGATAAAATCACAATTAAGAATTAACTGGTTGACACTAACTTACGACAAACTAAAACTCGACGTTTGGACGTGATATCTGATATACGCGCTTCGAAATGACGATTTCACAAAGATCGATTTCATAGTTCGACTTGTGGTGACTCTACGATATCGTATCGGATATGTACTCCAGAGTTTATCACGGCAAATCAAAAACTCTGTAACAAAAGAATATTTATGAATAACGAAAGAATTTGCGTAAATTTGGTTGTGTTGTCTACGTCGACACTAAACCACGCCGTTCATAGTACGATGGGTATCTAATACTATTCAACAGGGACATAAATTTAACAATTTTTGGGATTAAAATAGTAGCATTATACAATTAAAGAAAAAAATAACCATTACATTGAATTTGAACTGAACAATATATGTTTTCTTAGTTGCGTTTTTGTGTGATATACTTGCTATAGAAGCACACATTTTGATCACTGAAAAACGTCATCATAGGTTCGATATCGTTTACCAGTCGAATGTTTGGGAAAAGATCATACTCTGAGGGCGCCAAATCGGGTGTGAATACCGGAATGGTGAATAGTTTAAAGCCACCTTTACCTCGCTCTGCCATACGACAGACTTGTGAGCTGGAGCATAGTCTCGGTGGAACAAGATCCTTCGGTCAGCCTTCCGCAGTCCTCTAACAAGTAACATAGTACTCCCCGTTGATAGTACGACCCTTTTGTTGGTAATCAAGAAAATTTCTTTTTAATCTAAAAATGAGGCCATCACCCTTGGCCTTCTTTGGAGATGGTGAATATGGGTGATTGCATAGATTAGCGTTTTGTCTCTGGTTCAAAGTGGTGGACCCTGCACTCTTCCTGGGTTACGAAACATTTCATTATGTTTTCTAGATCAGATTCAAAAAGCTCCGGGCGTTTTTTTTACATCTCATATCTGATAAATTTCTGTTTGAGGGCGAGACTTCTCGCAACCCATCGGGCAGATACCTTCAACATCTTCAATTCTTTATGCTGAAAGTTGTTTAGTCTTTACCAGAGATGTCCACATCCTCGGCTTTTTGAATAATAGTCAACCGTCTGTCACCCATTACTAACTTCTGCACACGCTCGATGTTTTCATCAGTCGTTAAGGTATTTGACCTTTCAGATCTGGATCATCTTCTAGGCTATCTTTAGCCCTCTTAAATTCCGCCGGCCACATTTGTACTATAGATAATTCAGGGGTATTATCCCCTAATGTATTCACCATAACAGCATGGAAATCCTTGGAGCGTAGCCTTTCATAGACAAATACTTGATCACACCACGGGGCCAAATTTTGTCCATTTCGGTCTGAAGCTGCAGTACGTACTATGTAAGACTGCAATAATGATTAGTATATGTGAGTACACTACAAAAACTGTGCGCTTAGTCACCACAATAACTCGCCTTGCGATATGAAAAGTTTTATCTGTATCGCTTGTGTCGTTCTTGGTGAATGAAGTTTTCAGCCTACCCCTCGTATTTCTCCCCAGACATTGCCTGTCAATCGTCTGATACTAATGTCCAAGAGAATTATTTTTTTTCTATGATGTAGATGGCCATCACTGAGGTCAGAAGATCATCGTGATGCCAAGTTGAAACAACCGTATCCACATTACGTAGCCAACTACTTGTTTACTACTTAAAAAGGTTGACTAAAAATTATTTTGACAACTACTATTTGGCTACTATATTTTGTATATAGAATCAAAAATTGACAAATAAGCATCGTGAAATAAAGGGACGAGCGTCCTCACAACAAGTTTACTTTCATCCTGTTATAAAATGCCAGAGGGTATTTGTGTTGAAGGGATAAGATGCGTGCGCAGAGCGGGAACCTTCTTTCAATGTTATTCATATCCAAACATTACATTTCGAAAATTCCTGGATAGAGCGACTTGGACGTAAAACGTCTGTACGTGGTTTGCTATTAACATCACGAGTGTTACATAATACGGAAATATATAGGGTACCCTGCAGCCGCATATGTATCGAGCGATGTACCCGTGTGTCACGTTTATGGTTATTGGAAGAGTACATACGATGTGAATAAAAGAGAGAGGCAGAATCAGCACGATACCGGTTTTTGCTGATTCGAATGTGTCGACTCTTGTGTTCGCCTCTGTTCTCTGAATCTCGCCGCGGGTTAGCTTATGGTGTAACACGGAGGTAGAACTATCTGCGCAAGACCAGGTAACATACTATACATGGATAAGGTGTAAATTTTACTTATTATACCAATAATAGGGAATAAATGCCTCAAATCCGCGCATTCCAAGACGCGATATACACGATCGTTTATGGCCACACGACCAGTAACACCAATCCCGGTTATTTGAGACAGTGTTCCGTTAATCACCAGAGAAATGACTGATAGGGTTGAGCATAAAATCCAAGCGATGCGTTTGTTATTCCACCCAACGCTGCGTAACGGATAGCGCATCGCAAGTAACTTCGTCACATTCGCCGCCACTAAGATGCTCGTTGAAGATATTAGACCTACATGCAATAAACAATCCTGAAGTTGGCAAAATACATGGCCAACCATATCGCCGAATTTCAGTGTAATTGCTACAGCGAAACTGACGTGAAAAACGTATTCTAAGGTATACACCAAAGGCATTGCGAAAGTAAAGATCAAATCCCAAAACGTAATAAAGCCGATGTAAATAAAGATGGCGGACCGGCCATAGAGACGCCGCGCTACGATCGTGACGACCGAAAACAAATTACCGATAATACCGAGTAAGGTCATTAAATTACATATGTGTACAACGGCGCCGTACGGCGTAAGTTCTAATAAGAATTGCAGCGCTCCCATGCGCATATACGGAGGGTCCCCTTTTTCATGATCCGCGATAGCAGTTGTGTTGTTCGGTGCCGGAGAACTAGACCTGTTTATAGGCATCTTTTGATTTATCATAGGCGTCGTCGTACGGACGTAACCTCTACGGTGCGGAGTTAAATATGTGTAATCTAAATGCAATACGCCACGGATATCTATATCGCCCAGTTATCAGTTGTATTAATCTTTCCGATTCTCTGAGGTATAAGTTCAAACGTAACACTAATCAAAGTCGACGTAACCCGAGTACCGATACTGTGACTATAATTATGGCCTACATAATAATAATTAAAAATTTGTATGTGTTCCCATAATTATTGGATGCGAGATATATCAAGTTTAATACACTGCCCTGCTACATGATATATACATTTATGAAATAATTTGATTTTGTAACTGAATATAAAATTATTATCATATTTTAGATTAAATAAAGTCTTTATGCAACGAACAAATAATTGAGTTTTTTTAGTTATCAAAGAAGACATCATTATATAGCGTAAAACCGAGCCAAGCCTTCTCAGCGTAACGTTTCCATGGTAAACTTACGAAATCCATTATGAATATGCAGATCGATAACAGTGAGAAACAATGTCTTTGTCAGGCTGCTGTATTTCGGTTTATGCTCTTGCCTAGCCGACATGAGATCTATGGCATTTTAGAGATGTGCAGTAAGGAAAATGATTCGAGGCGTTGGGTGTATGTCTTGGGCTCGTACCATGTCATTCATGGGTAGGAATCGAGTGCTTAGGATTGATAAAATATCACGCTCAAAGTTATCTAATAAATTACTAGCAATCTTTTTATTGTCGTCGTAGTCGTCGTCGTCTATTGAAATTAATTGAAATTATTAACGACAGATAAAATCCATCGCCCTCGTTCATAACCAGGTCATGTGAAGACCTCCTCAGTCTTGTCAGCGCCTTTGTGGGTCGGTACCGTTACAATATCAAGATACTTCTACGGCCCACCGTCACAGTTGAGATGTTTGAATGTTTATACGAGAGCGCTTTATTCGTCTCCTGTATCCGGTGTACCTTCCCTGTCTGAACATATCGATAAGTCTCCGTTTGAAGTCGTTCAGAAAGCTTGCTGTGGCGTCCTGTCTTTGTCAAACATCACTAAACCAGCTCGTTCTAACACTGCCATGAGTAAGGTTATGCCTATCGTGTGCAATGGGCGCTCTACAGCAGTTGACAGAAACTGTAATCATCGTGTACTTAATGTGTGTCTGTCAAAAGACTTTCACCAAAACTTCAAAGCCCATTGTTCTACCGTCATACTCAGGGGTCGAAGGCCAGACTGGCTATATACGAAGTCACTGACCTTCGTCGGGCGGACGTCGTGACACCGTTTCAAGTACCGAAGTCTCGTATGGTCGTGCAGTCCACCGTCCTGTTGGGGAAAGGTTTTCTTTAACTTCAATAGTTGTCTTGCACCATAATCTTCACTTCTCCAGTCCCAACTACCTACGTATTAAGCTAACCGAGTACCCTTGCATACCATAGCTTGTGTCGATGTGAATTTACCTGAATTTACCTCCGGGCTGCCATAAAAACAGCAGGTGACGAGGATGAATTGATCTGTGTAATCCTCCGTACGTTGCTTCAAATATCTTTCAACATAGCCTTTATAAGATTCAATTAGTGCGGATAGTTGGTAGTTTTAGCTTAATATTTGTTAATAAGTAAGTTCCTCGCTTGTAAAGAGGAAACTTTTTTGATTAGATAGATTTGATAAAATGAATTTGAATAAATTTTGATGGTATGATAAACCTAAATTACAATTCGAAGCGAAACAAAATTAGTGATTCATCGCCATGATCTTATCGAGACTGAGTAAATTTTCATATATATTCAGAATATACAGAATCTAGACTAATCTTTTTTTACTTCTTTGACTTTGACACAGGGTTCAAGTAATAATAAAACACTAAGTACAGTACATGTAGTGTCACGGTTAATCATTTTAGTCTATGATGTCCCACTGCTGCGCAATAGCTTCTTCCATTTTCTGCCGCTTAGTCCGGTTTAAAGCTATTGTTGGCGCCAGTGGTGCAGAAGTTAGAAGCGCTGCCTTTCATGTGAGAGGTTGCGAGTTCGAACCAGCATAAACCAGGGATTCCCCCCCCCGCGCCTTCCACAATAGGAAATGAGCAAGATTTTCGTGCTTGCATATTGAGAAAGATTTGTCGAGGAATGATTTATTATAAAAATATCTTAGGGATGTAACAAGGGAATGTTGTACGTGCGACTGACATTTAATTATATAGTAGCACCAAAACCTCGCCTTTACCTTATACCATTGACCAAGCATGATTAGGCATATGACCATTTTAGAGAATACTCAATAAAAGAATCAACTGCACGTCATTCAGGCGCAAAGTTTTACTAAATGTTGAAGAAGGCGTGAGAGATTGTACAAATAATAATTTTATCACGGTCAATGTAAAAAATTCTCCAAATTTTTATCAAGTATATATTTCACAGATCGGTCAATAAAGGCTGTTATGCGCTCCTTGCAATTCCTACGGCGATTGATCTTGTCGCTGGCATCTCCACATGGTGAGGCTTGGCTATTCTTAGCCACATGTACATTGCTGGTCCATTCGTTTAAGAGATTCGAGGAACTAGCTGACTACATCTACCCGTCAGATCTAACGGAAACAAAGAGTTTCCTGGAATTTTGGCCTCAGTGTTATAGATTAACAGAGTTTTGGGATATCAAATATACTTAGTCAGGTGCAATCAGCGGTTGTTTTTTGCTGTCTTTGTAGGTTTTTTGTATGATTACACTATGATTTTGGACTAGTATTTGATCTGTGTCCCACCTCTGCTCCTCATTGCGGTTTTTTGGATAAGCACTTTTATATTTCTCCTTGAGTTTATGAAAACCATGTAAATATGTAATAACGGTGGTGGACACATTTAATAATTGGTTATTTGTAGCGGGTGATTTTTACACGATATCATTCCGGATATGGTGTTAGTAAAAATTGAATCTTGGTTGTGCTTGTTAACTTAAGTATGAGCTTATATTGGCTCAACAATCAATAACAAAAAAAAACTGCTGACGCGTTTCAAAGACGAGCGAAATCTGTTTTCATCTATCCAACAAATAAAATTCACGCATCATTACAATAGGTAGATCAACTTAAATAGTATCAAAATGTTATTAACTTGAGCACATGACGACGATGTACTGTTTACGGCGAACTTGATGCGTATGATCAACAACACCTCATCGACTAAATATAGTAAGGATTAAGAAAAACTTATTACTGTCCGCTTCCTAAGCTGTATACATGGTATAAAAGTTTCCAATTATAGCGAATCAGGGTACTTCTATATAAAACAGTGACCATTCCTTCGTCTGTTACTCGGTGGATTGAAACAATCGCGCTAGCACGTTCGTTTTTTCGTTTTCAAATAATTATGTCGTCAGAACCGGTGCAATAGCGTTATCTAGGTACATATCGACGTTGGCGAATGCGCGTGAAGATGTGCTAGTACTAACTTTATCACAGTCAATGTCAAAATAAAGCTGAACCGATGTATAAATTTCATCGACCGCAAGTATAGGCCAGAAATGGCATTCGTGTGACCGTTGTTGGTGGCCAACTTAACAATAAGACAATTTTTGTATTTTGACAATTCCTCCTGCGCAAAAAGAATGCGCTAATACTAATTTTAACGCAGTTAATGTCAAGATCAAGCAAAATTTCCAAAACAAAGTATTAATTTTATTGACCGCAAGTATCAGCCAGAAATTTCATTCATGTGGTTTTTAAAATAAAATTGTTTACGGTAGCCATTCAGCGCTAAGACAATACACCCATCGTCATACGCAAACCTGTCCAAAACGCGATTCTTAGGCATCTTTATTGTGTTTTTATGCCACCACTGGGACATTTCTCAGTTGACAATGTGGTAATAACTTTTTTTTCGCACCGTTTCAAGTGTTTAAATGTAATTCATTAACCAGGTTGTCGGACGTTGATGTTCCTAAAGATGTACTAAGAGAAGAGGTTAAACAATCACCGGCACGGGTCTGAAACTTATCCAAAATTCCATCAGAAATTAATGGAAAATACAGTTGCTATATCAGCAAGGGAGATAAATTGATCGTCAAAGTTATTGAACACCATGCATTTCTATTGGAATTCAAATAATGCCGATTGAACTTTACCCCTGCCAGTGATCATTTAACCTCACAATAATTATTACATTTCGACCAATGCAGTGCATGGGTGTCAATGTATACCTAGGGTGTAGAAATGTGGCATAACATATCAAGAAAAGAGTTTTATGGATATGACTGAATGGGATTCAGAAAGTTAGTAGGTAAAAGAGGAAAAAAATAAAAAATGATACAATCACATGAGCTTTACAATAATACATCTAGAATCACAGATAAAATACTATAAAAATACGAAGAGCGAATATTGAATATTTGATTTACTCGGATTTCCCATTTTAGTGATAAAAGCAACGCCTTTTATATAGACAATATATCACAAGAAAACATACTTGAAAAATATGAAAATGCAAATCACACAAAAAAATGACACAAAAGGCACTAAAAATTCAAAATGAAAGAGCTCGTTTAAAACAATCAAGAAGGCTTGATTTAATATAAACATGCTAAAATAAATCCAAAATAAAGAGCAATTTCAATACTGTCACAGTCATTGTGTACTTAGCCCAGCAGTGTATAGAATTTAACTTGTGAACTCGTTGCCATGACTACAGAAGGCTAGTGCAGTGCCTAAATGCAGGCTCAATTTGTTTCCACATTTGTGTTA
>WURV02217751.1:0-10624 GCA_011762755.2 Epimenia babai
ATTGTCCGAGTTGACTGTGGCCGACTTGACTTATATCTATGTCCGAGTTGACTAGCCCTGTGTCCGACTTGACTCGAGTTATGTCTGACTTGGTTTGTGTCCGAGTTGGTTAGTGTCCGACTTGACTGTGAACCGTTCAATCTACGCTCAGTTATCAGACCTTCAGTTATCTAACCCAACCTTTTCTAACCCTACGTTATACAACCTATTTTTTCTGAGCAAAAATTCCCTAGAAAACGATGCATTTTCTGATAACGTGAAGGACCAATGACCTGTAATTGATCGTACTTATGATTTTCGGATTACAATGTAAATAAATTTGCGGGTGTTGTATTTCTGCAATTAATCATTATTGAACCTCCCAGGTGGGTAAGCCATGATTTTCCGGAGTTGAAACTTCCTATGGAAAACCACATTCTAGTTGGATACGATCTGAAAAGGTTAGCATTTTACTTGTCCATCTGTAGGTTTACACAGTTTGGCTAGTCAAGTAAGTTAAATATACATGTATATCTCTGTTGGCTAGCCATATAGTGTTGTGGGTTATGTATGGATGTATATCTCAAATGGCTAGCCATATATTGTTATGGATTATGTATATATGTATATCCCAGTTGGGTAACCATGTAGTGTTATGTATACATATATATCTTAATTGGCTAGATAATAGATAAATTAATATATATTAGGCATTTATATACACCCCCACTCCATGCAGGCATGTTCACAGTGTGGTCCACAGTTGTAGAAAAATAGCAACAAATATTGGAAAAGGTGTAGTTATAACAGTTAGGGTATATACACTATGTGAAAAGATATGGCTTAAGTATGGTTTTAAAAATTTTTATGGGGATGACGCTTCTCATTTTGAGAGGCAGTGTATTCAATAGAGCGGGACCGGCAAGGCGAAACCAGCGCTTTCGAGTCACGACTAGACAACAGTTGTCACCTGTCGCTAGACACTGAGAGGCAGACCTCAAAATGTGACAGAGCACATAACCAGAAATCATGTCATTGATGTACGCAGGGCCTGAGAGATGCATGGCTTTGTTAATGAAAGTCAGCATATTGTAAAATTGTAAATGATTCTCTGTGACACAGGCAGCCAGTGTAGATCTACCAGGCGATGTGTAATACGAGAATATTTTGATTGCTGGTAGATCACACGAGCTCCACCATTCTGGATTAACTGTAGTCGGTGAATAAGATAGAAAGGAGCGCCGACTAAAAAAGAAGTAGAGTAATCCAAACGAGAAAGAGCTGTCGAACTGATGCGTCTAGCGCAGATGGATATAACATGAGCGACATACAGAATGAAGATAATTAAAAAGTCAAAGATTCTTGTCCAAGATGACACCCAAATTTCTGGCCGCATCACACACAGGTAGAGATTCAGAGCCTAGAGTGAGTAAGACTGAGAACAGTGGGCTTGACAACTTGTGCCAAAAGAACCACGACTTCAGTTTTCTCATCATTCAGTTTTAGAAGATTTCGCGACATCCATGCTTTGACATCGCTCAAGCAGTCAGAGAGGTGACTACTAACCACGGAGGCATCAGCGCTGTTGTCCAAGGGAACGTATATCTGACAATCATCAGCATACAAATGAAAAGTAGATTACGCTGACGAATTAGATCACCTAGAGGAGAAAAATCGAGCGTGAAAAGAAGTGGGCCATGAAGAGACCCCTACAGAATGCCATAGTCAAGGGATCTAGGAGCAGATCGATGGTCCCCCATGACAACAGTCTGATGCCTCCTTGACAGATACGACTTGAGCCAGTCCGTCCAACACCTGGCCTTCAATACCAAGGCGCTATCGAAGGCGGCGTAGCAAAATGCTATGGTCGATGGTATCGAGATATATGGTGTTATGCTTATATATGCATGTTTATCTTAGTTGGCTGGCCATATAGTGTTATGGGTTTTGTATATCTTAGTTGGCTAGCCATATAGTGTTATGGGTATTGTATATCTTAGTTGGCTAGCCATATAGTGTTATGGGTTATGTATATATGTATATCTTAGTTGGGTAACCATCTAGTATTATGGGTAATATGTTTATATATTACGTATGTCTTAGCTTACTACCCATATAGTGTTATGAGTTATGCATACATGTGTATTTTAGTTGGTTAACCGTATAGTAGTAATATGTATATATTACGTAAGTCTTAGCATACTACCCATATAGTGTTGAGTTTTGCACACATGTATATTACAATTGGATGACTATATAGTGTTGTAAGTTTTTGTTATACATGTATATCTTGGTTGGCTAGCTACTTAGATATTTCCTATCTTCATTTTACCGGTGCTACTGTTTTGTATATTGGTAAAACTTATGTTTCAGCTATGAGAGCATGAAGAATTTATGTGACAAGTATAATCGTGCCATAGACAGCATTCGGCAATTGGTAAGTTACTAATCGAGTTCTCGTGATTGCCTGCCCTTGTTTTTGGGTATCAGATATAAACCCGGAAATGACTAGAATGACCCTAGGACTCCCTTGTTAATAACCACTCATGTGTTGATCTAAGAGGGGTATCATAGAGGGTAGGCTATTGCAGTTTTATGATTAACTGTATATTATAACGAGCAGGTGATACTACTCACTGTGCCACGTTGCTGATAGATGTACTAGAGTGGGCAGGCAATCGCAGTTATATATGCTAAAGTACCGATAGATATCCCATAGCTCTTATAGAGGATCTGTTATCACGGGGTCAGTTTAAGGATAAGGATCTATAGGTCATAAAATAGAACAGACAGCAGAAAGGTAATGTACAGAGCCATTAGATTAGTACTTGTACTGATTCCTCTCATTCCTTATGCATCAAATGCGAGTTCATACTATGTGCAGCATTTGTATTATTTATATCATAGATATGCTGGTATATGCACAGGCAAGCAATAGTAGGTGCGTTACTACGGTTACACAGTGCATATCACAGGTGACTGGCCCATCTGTAGAATGATAGAAGTAGGTAAAAGCAGTAAAAACACAGCCGCAATGCTAGCGTATCGTATACAATAGGGGTTGACTATGTAAAAATCATATGGTTGTCCAATAACAACATTTCAATAACTCGCAGGATCAGCTTTCGTTATGTGATGATTTTTTGTCGATTTGAATTAGGCATCGGGATGCACCATGTGTGCACCACTTATACGTTAATTTGCGGTACATTTTGACGCATTATGCATCTTGGGCAAATTATCTAACAGCCCCTAAAACTATGGCGACCGTACTTAAATATTGCAAGGAGGAAATTTTCACGCTTTGTATATTTTTGTGAAGTTACAATTTCATTTAGTCCACAAATTAATTAATGAATTGTTAACTTTGTGTTGTTATTACCTTTAAAATGTTACATTATTCATTTCTAATTTTAGTTTTAATTTTTGCGAGGCGTTAAATATCGCAAATGTTAAAATCCTATGAATATACATGACAGTGTTAAATATGCTGTAACTTGTATAGTAGTGTAGACTCAAACGTCAATGATATCATCTGTACTTGTGCCACACCAACTTATTATTCTGATCTATTGTATCTGCAATTAATTGCAATGCTTGTCACTAGCCTTCGACTGCGTATATGCCTGTGGTGTAGTTCACGAAATTCTGGGGGAAACTAATAAAAATCATAGTTTTATCATAGATTTTATACGGAATGTAAGATAGGGCATTGACTGATGTACGTCATGAGCAGGTTGTTGCTAGCTATAAACAATAACAATATAATTTGCATGTGGGCTAAATGTGTCACGGCGTAATGGCACAGTAACACATTGCAGCGCAGCGATACGTTACCCACATAACTGAGATCGATTCACTGTGCCTAACGTTCTGGTATAATTACCCCCCCCCCCAGCGTATTGACCGCTACGCCTCTCGGTGCAGAGTGAGACACCAATGAAATCTGGCTGTACGTGGTTGTGCAGACTTCGCTATTGATTTTTGCAACCATGCTGCCATTATTATTACAGTCATTAACCCCGTAGTGGGCTACATCTCATGTCACTCAAAATCTGTCACTGTATCATGTTTATACGTAGGTCCGTACTTGGTGTCCACTCGCGCATTACAAACTCCTAGATTTGTAAACCGATTACTCAATTACCATAATTACAGTGATATCGGCGACTGATTTATATCATCATTATTGTAGCGATATCGGCAACTGATTTATATCACCACAATTACAGCGATATCGGCGACTGATTTACATGATTCACCTTGATGACAGCGATATTTGTGACTAATTTATATCATCATAATGGCAGCGATATTTGCGACTGATTTATATCATCATAGTGATAGCGATATCGGTGGTTGATTTATATCATCATAATGACAGCGATATCGGTGACTGATTTAGTTCACCATAATGACAGCGATATCGACCACTGATTTATATCACCATAATTACAGCGGTATCGGCAACTGATTTATATCCACCGGGAAAGTGAAATTGGGAAGCACTTGTTGCCACCTGTTACAGGGTTACCTTTCTACTGACTCATTGTAAACATCGTTTCACAAGCTGCGCAATTGACTTTGAGTAGGGATACGTAAATATCACATACTCATAACTTCAGTGAGGAGATATACCAAAGTGTCTCTGTTCGTAATAGAAACAAAGATCTTGCACGTGGGCCTTATATCTATACATCTAACAATTATTTTGATGTTTATGCACTCAGTGGATTTGTGGGTCATTGTCTAGTACATGGTGTCCATAAATTTTATGTATATTTTTATATATACTTATCAATGCCATCAAATATGAAAGCAACTTTGGTAGTGTTATAATTACCTTTTATATTGTTATAATCATTATTACATAAGAACAATGCCTGCATTGTGATGAAATTTGAGTTGTGAATATTTTAAATACATCATTCACTATGGTCTATGGGTTATAAGTCTGAATTTTATCATTAATGTGTAATATGATAAACGCTAGGCAAAAATTTCATGGATGATGTTTTAATTAAGGTAGTTAGATAGTAAGTTTATTTATTCGTTCGATAGATGTTTTACTTTAATTGGCGTAGCTATTGTGCTTCTATAAATATCAGAGAAATTTGTAGAAAAAACCTCGCATTTGGTGGCCTCCCTCAGATGGCAGGACCTCCAGATAACCTCTATTGCGCTCTACCCACTGATTCACTAAGGCATATCGTGTGAAGTGGAAAATCTGTGCCTTTTTTTATCTCATTATTTAAAAAATTTTGACTGAGTAGTATCACCTGATGGGCGTTTGCCACAAAAATAACCATTGAAATCTATATTGCATCGCAAATTTGTCATCGAAATAAATTATGAGTATATTGCAGTAAATTCACGAAAATAAATTGATAAGTAACAAGGAATTTGAAGCAATAAACAGATGGTAGTGTTCTTTTTTCTTTTTCACTCTTAGTTCTCTAATGCGCTCCAATAGTTCATACTCTTAAGGTCGCCACTAGAGGCAAAATTTATTATCATAAATTATTTCATCATTGTTATTAGTAAACTATAGTAAATCTATTATCATGATGCTATCTCATAATGATATGGTATTTATATAGCATTTTTTGTGCTGTTTTATGTAACATCTTTGAATGATTTTGAAACCGAATAAGAGTGAATGATAATGAGATAGAGGGTCTGTTTTCACCTTGCTTGTGAACAAACAGAAATTTTTATCATCGCTCATGCGAATGGTCTAATAAGGTAAAATAGCGATTTCATTGATTGCATAATCCTGAAGCCACAGGCGATATGGTTGCGATTTATATTCACACATTCCAATTCGATTCCAGAGATTATATGTAGCCATCGGCTGCATGCCAATACGGCTGCATCTGATAGTCATAGACGGCTAATTTATCATGTTCACAACGGGACTATTCATACTTGAACTACAAAATAGTAATTTTGTCCTCCTAGAAATGGTAACTGGCGTAAATGGGTCAAACGGGCATCTGCCTGAATTGATAATGTACTGTAAATTTTATACAGCTTTAAAAAATATCATTTATACCTATCTACATGGACTTGCACGGGTATCGAATAATATTGCAACATTGGGATAAATTTGTTTGAATCTGTATTCCATAAATTAAATGCCCTGTGACAGATGCATGACAAAATTGTCAACTGAAAAATGGGTCATGAATGTTTATTAAATACCCTCACTTATCAGGTCACAATGATGCACTGGGGTCAGTTATTACATCAGAGATGCACCTTGAGATATTTCTGACTGTACTGTTTCATGATGTTAAAACACTCCGTAGTACTTGCAGTGCAGTTGTTAACTTATTAGTAGAAACCATAATCAGGGTATAGTTTTATACATAAAATATGTTTCAGTTTAACACCATAAAAATACTACGTGAAATTATAAATAAAACAGTTATTGTTACGCGAATATTAGATTTGCTACACTAATTTCTTCATGACTATGTTAAGTGCTATACAATATCTACACATAATTTTAAACATACATTGAACCTATGACATATTGATATCTACGTATGATACCTACCCAAAAGTCGTTACAACGATGGGTTACATCTTTATATATAAAAATACTAATACATATTTGTAGGTCATTTGGAAGGATTTCACTGATTAGATTCCACCCGTAAATGATGGTAAGGTAGAATCTTGTAACTTTATGAGAAATACTTAAAAACAGGGACAATATTGAAATCCTCGATCCAACAGAGGTCGGTTTGTTCATATGTTAATCCATAATATCAATGTTATAATTTTTTGACACTTGCAGCCCAGCCAGATTGCATAGATGGATTTTATATAACAAAAAAAATTATATAACATATCGTGGCCTTCATATAACTGCATGTTGCGTGTATATCATATGCTATATTCAACATATGGATTTAATGCGTAATTAACATCTGTTACTCTGCTACCGAGGTTTGCTGATTGCCTACGAGTGCAGCCATACAAACACTATCTTATGTTATCACACTACCTCGCCATACTCGTGGCCGAGTATTGATCCGGACACGTCTGACGCCCTGTCGCTTGATTGATTGACCCATCTATTCTTCGCTTATTGAACTTGGCGAACCGTTACGGCGCGACCTATTTCTGCATATCGTAACGTCTAGCTTGCGGTCAGACTTTAATTGTGTGTTTATCGGCTCACTCCGAGTTACCGGAGACTATTATGTACATAGCAATAGGGTGGGAATTTTCTGTTATATAGGCCATAATGAACCGTTCACCCGATGTCCAGTTCTTTATAATTATGGTTAGCTTTATTTATTATATATTTGAGAAATCACCGTAGAGCCGACCACCGAGTGTGGGTAGACAGATGACCTTTGTCCGCTCATACCACTAGTGCGAAATGCCATGATCAGACACCCTAGTAACCTGGGTATGTCGTTTAATCTCTCTGAATCTGTGACTCGTGCTGGTTATGTACAGTGAGATAACAAATGGAATGAAATGAAATATAGGTAATAAAAGTGTACTTATTAACCAAGGTGTCTAACACAATTCACATCAGTAAACACCATGAATAGCCTAGGCCTGTAATGCTGTAGTTGGCTTGCTCCTCTGTTTACATTATCTGTGATCATATACAGTACAGTACTTAAAAATTTCAGTGCAATACGTGCAGTAAAAATAGGGGGGGTTCTTGTGGTTCTTTGAATTGCTGGAGAGAAATTCAAAGAAAAAATCCTATACCTCCAATGGTGGGATAGAGGTATAGGTTTGTACATTACTCTCCAGTAAAAATATTATGCTATTTATAGTTATTTTGCGTGATACAGCAATAAAGACTGCCTACAGAAATGATGAAAAATTAATAGTTGGCAACTGGAGATACTTTCAACTCTAGTATTAGCATATAATGGAGATGTTTACATGAGTAAACATCTGCATAATATGCTAATCACTTGGTAGATTATCAAAGATATTATAATTAGCAGAATTTACTATTATTTAATTCATGAGTATTGCATTAACGCTTCCATGCCTTGCCAGGACAAGATTTCATTTTATCAGACAAATACAACGCATTCAAGCCATTTAAAATTAGGTCTGGCATGCATGTATGTAATAGTAGAGCAATTTAGAAAATATCGGCCAGATTCGGCCCTTTTCAAGGATGACTTAAGGTCTATACTCGCTTTGAATATAATAAAAGGCGCATGAATTGTGAATTATGTCGATGGGGAGTTTATCTGAGGCTTCTTGTTTTATTGAAAAATTTTAGCATTAAATTGATTGGTATGTATTGTCATAGTGTGAAAGGGGGGGGGGGGGGGTCTGCACAAAGCCAAGTCTGACATGTGACGCACCACTGAATATACATCACTTGATAATGCACCTTTGCTTTGTCTACATTACGACAATACCGCTGCTAAACATACACACAAACACCCGATAATACGCGTGTATAGTCCCAGTCATACCAATCTATTTACAATATATTCATATCTCTGAAAAGTGATGCTATCGAATTTCTGCAGCTGCATGATTTGATCTGCTTTTCATATCTGATGTAATATAACTACTATTGTACATGAAAGATAGGGGAACAAATATTAATTAGTATTAACAAATGTAGCCTTCTATACGGCCAAAAGCTTAGTGTTAACTTCAAGGATGCTGCGAGAATTTAAACAGGATGTATTTGAAGGTACAGTGTTTTTTGTGCCTCATTATGGAAGGGCACTTTAAGAGTATTATGCGTGACAGTGGAATGGCATTGAAATGTGGTTTTTATGTCCCTCACTAGAAGAGCATGGCTATGTCCTCTAGTGGTCTGGAACTGTGGAAAGGCAATTTATTTTGTTTTTATGCTATTTAGTGGAGGAAAGGGACAGAGGTTTGGTTTTAATGTTATCCCGTGGAAGAAGGAATGATAAAGATGTGTTGTTTGTCAAGCGGTTTTAGTAGAACAGCAATGACCCTTTTGTTGTCATGTTTTTCTTGGGAAAAAGAAATAAACGGTTGTATTAAAGCCTTTTAATGGAAGATGGAGGGTTGTTTTTATGCTTTTCAGTGGGAAAAGGGCAATGACGTGTTGTTTTACAGCGCAACCATGGCATCTCTACACTAACGATATGGTGGACATCTTATGTTTTTAAGTCAAAGAGCATTGACTTTTGTTTTTTATATGCCCCGCAGTGGAAGGGCACCTCTCGGCCGGCACGTCTTAACACACTACCAAGTACGGGACTACTCAAGCATATCCTTCAGAAGAGTTACTACCACGCCGTAGAAGATGCGGAGAGACTTAACCAGTATGAGCCATTTTCTCCAGAGGTGAGGTGCTTCTTGTTACATTTTCAGTCTAGTACATTTTATCGTATATCGGTAAATAACTTCATAAGTGCACTTTACTCCAATAATTCTTATGTAATGAAGTTGAATACCATAGTTGAGGCCATTTGCGCAGTCTGCCAAATGATGTGTTAGAACAAGTTATATTGTAACATGTGCCTACAATGATGTCTACCTTTTACTTTATCAATGTCTATTGCGACGAAAAAATTCCCTGGGCTTTCTGGTGATGAGTGTTATTTCATCACTGAACACAATCACATCATATGTGATGCTTCATCTGTGGGTAATAGGTTCGATAAATCACATTTGTGGCAGGTTTCTTGACTCTACAACTTCGTGATATCCATTCTGATTCGTTCCTTTTTCATAACAAGAAGCCTACTGGGTCTTGTAACTTTTATGAAAAAAGGATAAAGATACTTTATTACTGGTATTAAATGTCAGTCGCACTTACAATATTGCTTTGTCATACCCTTGAGAAATTTTAGAATAACCCGCTTCACAACATATCGTTATCAATATTCATGCACAAATATCTTGCTCATTTCCTATTGTGGAAGGCGCGTAAAAAATCCTTGGCCTGTGCTGATTCAAACACTCAACCTCTCGCATGAAAGGCGGCGGTACTAACCACTGCACCATTGGTGCCACTGAGCCTCACGCAACACTGTACATCATGCAAGAACATTGTACATTGTGCAAGAACATTGTACATCACGCAAGAACGTTGTACATCATGAAAGAGCGTTGTACATCACGCAAGATCATTTTACATCATGCAAGAACATTGTACATCATGCAAGAACATTGTACATCACGAAAGAACATTGTACGTCATGCAAGAATATTGTACGTCATGCAAGAACATTGTACGTCATGCAAGAACATTGTACATCACAGAAGAACATTGTGCAGCATGCAAGATCATTGTACATCACGCAAGAACATTGTACATTGTGCAAGTACATTGTACATGATGAGAGAACATTGTACATCACGCAAGAACATTGTACATCATGCAAGAACATTGTACATCATGCAACAATATTGTACATCACGCAAGAACATTGTACATCACGCAAGAACATTGTACATCACGCAAGAACATTGTACATCACGCAAGAACGTTGTACATCACGCAGGAACGTTGTACATCACGCAAGAATGTTGTACATCACGCAAGATCATTTTACATCATGTAAGAACATTGTAAATGGTAGTGGTAATGGTAATTTATTTATAAAGCACAAAAATCATACAAGTATCTCAATTGTGCTGTACAGCAAAAAATATACAC
>WURV02217762.1:0-10624 GCA_011762755.2 Epimenia babai
ATAACAGGCACCAACGAGTCTATAACAGGCACCAACGAGTCTATAACAGGCACCAACGAGTCTATAACAGGCACCAATGAGTCTATAACAGGTACCAACGAGTCTATAACAGGCACCAACGAGTCTATAACAGGCACCAACGAGTCTATAATAGGCACCAACGAGTCTATAACAGGCACAAACGAGTCTATAACAGGCACCAATGAGTCTATAATAGGCACCAATGAGTCTATAACAGGCACCAATGAGTCTATAACAGGCGCTAAAGTACCTGAACAAAATACTTGATATGAAATGTAAACATTGAACAATGAAATTGCACATTTAAAGTAGTAAAATATAAAGTGTAATATATTAAATAAAATGAAAATTTTTGATAGCAAGCATAGGCAAAAGAACACTCCTTAGGTACATTGGTAAAACTAAGATAAAATTGGTAAAAGTTACATAAAATTGGTAAAAGTAAGATCAAATTGGTAAAAGTTACATAAAATTGGTAAAAGTTAGATCAAATTGGTAAAAGTTACGTCAATTTGGTAAAAGTTAGATCAAATTGGTAAAAGTTAGATCAAATTGGTAAAAGTTAGATCAAATTGGTAAAAGTTAGATGAAAGTGGTAAAAGTGAGATCAAATCCACCTATTCCAAGTCAGGACAAGTCGCACTGATGTTTAATCAACAGAAGCCACGCAGATATCATTTTAATCAACAAAAGTTACACCGATATATAGAGCAAGTCACACAAATGGCATCCAAACCAACAGATGTTCTACTGATATCATTTAAATCAAATCTACCTATTTTCGCTTAACACAAGTTACGCATTGGGTAAAACCTACCTTTAAAAACTAAACAAAATGACGTATTCATGGATTACTAAAACGGTGGTCCACACTTTTCCTGGTGTCTCTTGAGTTGTCCTTTGAAGGAATAAGCTATACCACACAGTTGACATTTGAATGGTTTGATTTTGAGATGGACAGAGTTCATGTGTCCCTCGAGGTTGCTCGTGGCTGGGAACCGTTTCCCGCAGAATGTGCAGATGTTATTGCATTTGTTCAGATGGTAATACTGCACGTGGTTCTTTAGGCTACCTTTGCTGATGAAAACTTTGTTGCAGTACGGACACACGCATGAAACGTAAGCGAATGAAGACGGACTATAAGGTGAGGCCGTATTAGATATGCGCGTTGTGTGAGTCAATGCCCAATTCACTCCCTTATCTGAAGCAAAAGACATCACCGTACCATAAAGTAATATTGTGCATTAGTTCGTCGCTTATTTAGGAGCACAACTCCAAATGGGGCAGGAAATGTCATAGACTGAAACTTCAGGAAATATAAAGCATAATAAATATTATTTGATCTTTACATATACAAAATTAACATGTTTGGCAGATCAGGACATATTACTTGAAAATGTCACGATAAGATAAAGGTGACAAAAAGAAAGTTAAAAAATTCAATCACAAACACACGGGAAAATTTATTATTCGGAAAATGGTAAAATGAAACATTAAAAACTAAAGTTCAAATATGTATACCTACACTCCAAACATTCGATTTTTGCTCCCTACCTATCGTGAATATATTATTACTTATATATTATTTTTCAAATCGTGTGCAGTTAAAAGAGCATTTGTGCGGGAATTAATTGATTATTCAATTTGCTACAGTATTGTGCTTCATATCGCCATTTTGGTCTGAGTGCATCTCAAATTCAAGTTGCTCAGGAGCAGGAGTTAGGACATATTACTTGTTGACACATTACTTGTTGACACATTACTTGTTGACACATTACTTTTGATACATTACTTGTTGACACATTACTTGTTGACACATTACTCGACACATTACTTGTTGACACATTACTTGTTGACACGTTACTTGTTGATATATTACTTGCTGACACATTACTTGCTGACACATTACTTGTTGACACGTTACTTGTTGACACGTTACTTATTTTGACACGTTACTTGTTGACACGTTACTTGTTGACACGTTACTTGTTGACACGTTACTTGCTGATACGTTACTTGCTGATACGTTACTTGCTGACACATTACTTGCTGATACATGACTTGCTGATACATGACTTGCTGACACATTACTTGCTGACACATTACTTGTTGACACATTACTTGTTGACACATCACTTGTTGACACATCACTTGTTGACACATCACTTGTTGACACATCACTTGTTGACACATTACTTGTTGACACATTACTTGTTGATACATTACTTGTTGACACATCACTTGTTGACACATCACTTGTTGACATATCACTTGTTGACATGGTTGTTAGCTATGAGAGAGACGCGCTCCGCCGCTTATGTACATAATTTCAGGAATTGAGATTGCTGCTTTGAGGTAGAAATGCATGAAGATTTCATGCTGTATGAGACTATGAGTAAAATATCCTTACATAAAACATGAACTCTGAGTGTGATGGCATCTGTCAGCATGGTGGAACTGGAGGAGCATTAAAAACTCTCCACGTTTCACGAAAATAGCGGATAATGCCATGAATTTTTACAACAATTACGTATTTAGATATTACATATATACTGTATAAAATCAAAATTTTTTGCTAACATAATTCACATCTCACCTACAGTAGAGCTATTGATAATGTAATTGTTTTTCTCTGATGAAATAATCTTTCCTTACATCTTGTTATCGCGCTACCAAGACCCCATCGCAATGGTACGATCACACTTTTACCATTCATCAATCATTAATTGTAGTTGAGCAACAATGAAGAAAAACCACTCAGACGGCCCCATAGATATAATATAGTAGTAATTCCATTCAATGGTTCCTCCGTAAAACATCAGTACTAAAATGAGATGTGCCATAATTTTTAACCACTTTACAACACAATAGAAAAGTTTAGTATCCAGAATATAACACATCAAAACTTTGATTTTAACTTACATATATAACTTACATATATATATATATATATCTCAAGTTTTTTGTCAATTTTTTTATCGTTTTATTCTCGGGACGGTTTGTCTATAAGGAAATTCCTTCCAAAGTATCTTACAAATTGACACGTTCATATGAAATTATTTCCCATGGCCTTTTCATATGTGATGTCATTTTTATATCCAATATCTTAATGATGACATTACAGCTTGGTGTTACTGTCAGCAGACCCACATATGTGACATGCGTACTAGTGGACTGTTTTCTAATAAAGTATCTTTTTAATGACTAACATACTTGACAGAGAGAATAACAAAACGGTAAGCTTTACCTACACAAAATATAAGATCATGTGACACAAACATCATAGATTCTGATGCTTAAAATATCTCTGAATCCAGTCATAGACACTAATGATAAAGGCATTCTAGAATTTACTAGAAAACATTCTTTAGTATTTATTGACTGGCAGTAACACATCTTAGTGTAAGGTAACATCTGGCAACATTACTTACCGCTGGTCTTAGAAAAAGAAGGGAAACGTTACACCTTATTCACTAATTTACATGATGATTCACACAAATTTTTGTACACCAATCACTGGTTGACATGGTAACCCACATCTATATACAGTCCTATGTTAAAACTTATCGCAGTCTAGAAGGTGTCAATTCTACTTTCAGATTCAAAAATATCACACAATTTTGTGGCTGAAACGTTCCAAGATATAATCTTATTGAAAGACAACATACATTGTGATACGCTCCTTATGGTATTTGTAGGTAGATTTAGTGAACATCTGAAATCATTACCTCATATTAATGATGAACGAACTTCCTCAAAAATAATTATACACTCTGGTATTGAAATTTTAAAATGATAGCAAATATGCCAAAATTATACATAGTTATACAAGTTATACATAGATATCTAATAGAAAAGTGTGACTTCTTGCATATGTGCCAATCATTTTTAATTGTAATCTTCTTGATAACAGCAGCTGTGGTATTACAATTTTATATATATATAAAACCATGGTATAAATGTCAAGAAGGATAAAGGAAAATTCCAGAAATAAACAGTCAAGAATACTTAAACTGGGGAATTTTCCACAGATCAATATGCGCATGATATATGGTAAATTGTTTTTCTGACTAAAATCCTGAATGCATGTGACTTTTCTTGTGTCTCTGAAAATCACCGCGGTATGAGAACCATCGTCCACAAAACGGACACATGAATGCTTTGACCTTGAGATGTGCGGAGTTTATATGACCTTCGAGATTGTTGTAAGTCTGAAAGCACCGTTTGCAATACTTGCAGGTATATTTCGCTTTGTTTAGGTGATAGAAATTCACGTGTCGTTGTAAAGTACTTCGAGTAGAAAAACTATTAAAGCAGAACGTGCATTCTAGATAGGCTTTCGTACGAGAGACCGATGCGTATGGATACGAGACGCGGGAGGTAGTCCGACTGTTTACACCTACAAAACAATATTCTAATTAAAGACCTTTAGATTTTTTAGACATTCATCACTCTTAAATTGTTGTTTTGCTAATCAACATAATACACCGGGAAAGTAAAGGTAAGGTAACGATCTGTTGATGAGTAAGGTTATGATTAACTCAAGTTTGCCTATACTTCAAGCATATTTCATCAGGTGTATTGAGTAGGGGTCGTCACACAAACACTACATGGAAGAGAAAACATCAAAGGATATATATATCCTTTTATAAAGTTTCTTAATAAGTTAAAAAAATGCAGATAGCAGTTTGCTATAAAATTGCACAACATATAGTTAGATCAAACCTTTGCTATATTACAAATGTGAGTGAATCAATAGAACTCCTTAAAGAAACACCTTCAAGCACGGAGATTTACAGTCTTTTATTCAAAAAGATGCGCACCACTCTAGATTCTGTTGTCTTAAAATGCGTTCTCATCAGTTATGTGTAACAAGGTTAGCACCTTCGAAGAGTTCACAAATTATTAAACTGTGTCAACTCTATAGTTGAGATGTTCTGTTTGAGATACACCATCAATAAAAACAGCGGAACATCATCTTGCACGAATTAAAGATTTCATTCATGATTGAAACATTTGATATTTAGACTATTCACAGTTCAACTGGATATACATATGACAAAGTTAGCATGAGTGTGAAAGATACCCAAGTCTTCATTTGTGGGGTTTTTTGCTGTAAACCTCATCAGTTCTGTGGTGAAAACTGCAGTGTGCTTTCGTAACGTTTTTCTCTCTCAATTGCCTGTATTTTTGGCATTCTTTCCCTCTCTTGCACTAACATTTGAACTACCTCATAATTTGCCAAATATTAGCCTAATGAAGATTATTAACTCCTATCACACTGACATCTGTACACAACAATAATATAGCAATACATTTCTGTGACAAGAGAGTGCTAAGGGTTAAGTGTCTCGACATGGGGATACAGTTTGGGTATGAAGTAATCAGAGTTAACTGTGACCAACCTCTAGAAGATTTCAGTAATCTTTATTAGTTCTGTATTGAATTAACTATGATTTGTGGCTCTACCAATAACACCCCAGCCACTGTAGGAGGATAACATTTCTGTTGTTCTTTAAAACAACAGATAGACTATAAGTCACTAAAGAAAATTAGTACGAAATTATTTTGAGTTTTCACAGCTAGAACTTAACCCAATAATTCACCTACTTAAGGAATAAACTGTCCATTGAAATTGGAGCCTCGCGTACTTTCCGTATTTTTGAAGCAGACTCTGAGTTTCGGGGCAGCGATGGAATAAGTCAATATCTAGTAATGATCCGTATTCATTATTATCAGACACGTCCCTCAATCTCAACTTGATTGGGAATATTTGCAGCCATTTTGTTATTAGTTTTGTGACCGCATGAAAGTTTTATAATACCCCCGCCCATGTACTTTTGTCACTTAACTCATCCATATATCAATAAAATAAGTAATGTTTAGATTTGAAAATAGAAAATATTGAAGTCTTGAAATGTATTATAACATTGAATTTTGTTTATTTGGTTATATTTAATAATAAGGTGAAATCTTCAAATGTAAAACCTGTCGTTATTATGTTTTGTGTTGAGTCCTTTGGCTCTGTTTGGCAGCCAGAATTACTGATTAAGCCTAGACTTACTGCCCATTGCCAGTATGAGACATGGAAGATAGAAAACTCTTCGTTAGATCGACTGCATAATCGACTACAGTCTGAAGATGTCAAACGAAGATACGACAGGGAAGTAAGAAGATTGTCTTATGTCAATGTGAGGCGTTGCAACCACTGTGGACACCTGAATATGATTGCATGCGCGACCATGTCTGGTGGTGGTTGATGGCACGCTGAATTCTCAGCGATGTCGATACCTCATTACATGAATATTCACTCCACCATAGAATACAGAATCATTTGCGATGTCATTTGAGTTTTAGGTATAGTGTTCACCTCGTGACAACCGATGAATCGCTTGACATAAAACCACTTGATAAAGAGTATTTCCAGTTACGCTTCACATAAAATCAAATATATCGTGTCAAATTAAATGCGATAAACACAAGCTTGAGTCCGTTGGTGTTGTAGCATGTTGTTTTTTCGACTGAAAGTCCGGCCGCAAAAGCAAGTGAAGGGGCGTAACTTCATGTGGACATCGGCAATGTGAGCTTTGAGGTTATGTCTGAATGTGAAGCCACGTCCGCAGTGACGGCACATGAGATCTGTGTCACAATTCTGATGCGCTGTTCCGTAGCCTAAACGAGATATAAGGCAGGGTAGTCTGAGACAAGCGTTGGTAACATACGGTAACATAAAACATCTACACGACGTTAACTTAAATAAGATACGCGTGAGATCTGTGTCACAATTCTGATGCGCTGTTCCATAGCCTAAACGAGACAAGCGTTGGTAACATACGGTAACATAAAACATCTACGCGACGTTAACTTAAATAAGATACACGTGAGATCTGTGTCACAATTCTGATGCGCTGTTCCATAGCCTAAACGAGATATAAGGCAGCGTAGTCCGAGACAAGCGTTGGTAACATACGGTAACAAAAAACATCTACGCGACGTTAACTTAAATAAGATACATGTGAGATCTGTGTCACAATTCTGATGCGCTGTTCCGTAGCCTAAACGAGATATAAGGCAGCGTAGTCCGAGACAAGCGTTGGTAACATACGGTAACATAAAACATCTACGCGATATTAATTCAAATAAGATGCGTGGTACTCATCTGAACCTGTGCTGGTGTATAATAGCGAATAAATTAACCCACTTCGTAACAGTCAGGAAATTTCACTCATTTCCTTCATGGATATATAAGAGGAGGTGTGAGGTAAAATTCCGTCAAATGTCCTCGATTCAAAGTACAGATCTCTCACCTGAATTATTAGGTTCTAAGGACTTGACCGTTAGTGGCAATATAATGGAAAGAGATGAACAGAAAAAACCTATACCTCTGATGGGACTCGAAACAACGACCTCAAGATAACTGGTCTGGTGCTCTACCGACTGAGCTACAGGGGCAGGCCGTGTCAAATATCTAAATGCGCAGGAAAAGGCTTGCCCCTGTAGCTCAGTTGGTACAGCACCAGACCGCTTATCTGGAGGTCGTGGGTTCAGGTGCCATCAGAGGTATAAGTTTTTTTCTGTGCATTTCTTTCCAGCAATTCAGAGAACCACAATGGCTACCCCATAAACATTATGTCGATATAATGTTGGAATAAGAAGTGATTTGAAATGATAAAGTTTTCCTAACATCAACCCATACATCATTGACATCATCATCCTCTTCAAACGTTAGATTTGATCAAGTTATATTTCCTCAATTGTGATGCAGTTCCCTGTGGCTGGGAGGGTACCAGTCCAACACGTAGATACTAAATGTCAATGTCAACCATAAGCGAACCAATCTATAGAATGGTTTTAGATAAACTCTAACGCGTTTGGTCTGATAAAAAGTCTTTATTTACACAATCTATAATGGTAAAATAACAGTATTAGTACAACGCAGCAGTAGACAGACACATCAATGCTAGATGGATAGTGACAAAATTTTGAGACATGAGAACTCATTTGTCAAGTAAATCTCAACCATATTCGCCCAACACCAAGCTTTGGAAAAATTAAAAGGGAATGCAGTCATAGCTTCTATGATATCTGTACATGAAATCAAATGAAAATGAGAGGGTCAAGGTAATATAAAGGCAATATGCCCATTTATAAAAAAGATCCACAAATACGCTATATCAGTCATATAATGAATCCACATATAAACTATTTTATAGCCACAAAATGAATCCACAAATATACTATTTCATAGTCATAAAATGATTCCACAAATACACATTTCATACTTACAAAATGAATCCACAAATATGCCATTTAATAGTTATAAAATTAATCCACAAATCCGCTATTTCATAATCATAAAATTAATCCACAAATACACCATTTCATAATCATAAAATTAATCCAAAATACACTATTTCATAGTCATAAAATTAAAACAAAATACACTATTTCATAGTCATAAAATGAATCCACAAATACACTATTTCATAGTCATAAAATGAATCCACAAATACACTATTTCATAGTCATAAAATGAATCCACAAATACGCTATTTCATAGTTACGTGCTCCGAAAAGGCATGGTGAAAGGATGAAGACTGACATTAGCATGGATGTTACAACTACATCAGCTTCATGAGGATCAAGAGGTCGAGAATGTTTCTGAAGCGAAACATGAGCAGCAACGACTCTTCTGATGACGGACTAAGTTTCCCTTTTTGCTGAACCGTTGACCACAAGGACAGCTGAACAAACGCAATTTCATATGGACAGCCGAAATGTGATCCCGAAGACTACTGGCTGAGGTGAACGACTTGAGGCACTGATAGCAACGGTTAGTTCTGCTGGGTGGGTTGGGTTTTGGATGCGATTCTGTATGTGTAAAGTACATAACAAAGGGAATGTGCATGGAACAAAAAACAGAAAGAAAACAAAAAAAACAGAAAAAAAACAAAGAAAATAAAAAGAAAACACAAAGAAAACAAAAAAAACAGAAAGAAAACAAAAAACAGAAAAAAAACAAAAAGAAAACAGAAAGAAAGCAAAAAAAACAGAAAGAATACTAAAAAATAGAAAGAAAACAAAAAAAAACAGAAAAAGAAAACAAAGAAAACAAAAAAGAAAACAAAAAAACGAAAAAAAGAAAACAAAAAGAAAACAAAAAGAAAACAGAAAAAGAAAGGAAGAAGACAGAAAAAGAAAGAAAACAGAAAGGACACAAAAAGAAAATGAAAAGAAAACAAAAAACAGAAAGAATACAAAAGAAAACAGAAAAAACAAAAAGCAGTAAAAAAGAAAACAGAAAGAAAACAAAAAGAAAACAGAAAGAAAACAAAAAACAGAAAAAAACAAAAAGAAAACAGAAAGAAAACAAAGAAAACAAAAAGAAAACAAAAAAGCAAACAGAAAGAAAACAAAAAAACAGAAAAAAAAACAAAAAGAAAACAGAAAGAAAGCAAAAAGAAAACAGGAAGAATACTAAAAAAAAACAGAAAGAATACAAAAAATAGAAAAAAAACAGAAAAAGAAAACAAAGAAAACAAAAAAAAAAACAGAAAAAGAAAGAAAGAAAACAGAAAAAGAAAAAGCAGTAAAAAAGAAAACAAAAATAAAACAGAAAGAAAACGAAAAAACAGAAAGAATACAAAAAGAAAACAGAAATAATACAAAAAGCAGTAAAAAAAGAAAACAAAGATAAAAACAGAAAGATAACAAAAAGAAAACAGAAAGAAAACAAAAGAAAATAAAAGAAACAAAAAGACAACAGAAAGAAAACAAAAAGAAAACAGAAAGTAAACAAAAAGTAAACAGAATAACAAAAAGAAAACAGGAAAACAAAAAGAAAACAGGAAGAAAACAAAAAGAAAACAGGAAGAAAACAAAAAGAAAACAGGAAGAAAACAAAAAGAAAACAAGAAGAAAACAAAAAGAAAACAGTAAGAAGGCAAAATAGCTATTGTATAGAGATGAGAGTCAAAATAACTTGAGCTTTCAAAGTTCACGGTGAAGTTAGTTACTATTTTGGTGCACTCGCTGTTCTTTGATGAGCTACATTAACTCTGGATACAATTTGACTGATTGGATCCGCAGGGAAAATATATGGCAAGGTCATGTTACTAGCAATATTCTAAAACAATATTCTAACATGTATTTCCGTGAACTTAAAATATTACCAGAACAATTTGAAAAAAACTAAGTGGAACAAAATAGTGATGATTATGTTTTATGTATATACAATTAATTTTTTCCAACAATAAACAGTGCTAATAACTAGTCTACATAGAGTAGATTGTAAACATCTGAGTGCTTTGAGGATATGTTTACGTTAGTACTAGGGAAAATGTTCAGACTCAATGCCTCGAGGACCTGTTTGGGTTACTATAGTAAATGTTTAGACTGAGAGATGATGCTTAGGACATTAGGTATAAAGTGAATATTGAATGGTTTTAACCCTTTTAACGGCAAAGCGACATAAACGTCGTCATTGGTTTACCGGGGGAGTGACATTTATGTCGTCTGCACCGAATGTCGTATGTAACGAATATTTTCATTAGTCAATCAACTTTAGGGAATCTCAGGAACGTTCGATTACATTCAGATTACC
>WURV02217773.1:0-10624 GCA_011762755.2 Epimenia babai
ATTAGGCTATCGATTAATTCTTTTAAGTTCTAAGATTCTTGTATTCTCATGAGCCAAGATAGATACAATATCTTAGATACCGTCACTAAAGAGACACCATAGTAGTCCGCAGTGATAGCTAATTTCATGTAAAGCGTTCGCATCAAATGATCCATGCAAGATGAATCGGGAATCAGACATAGTAATATATGTATAAAATATCACCCATTTGCCCAGACAAAAATAAACACTCGCGGCTAAAGATAAACCATAGAAAAAAAAACTACGGAAAATCCAATAAATTTTTCTACCAGTGAGCACTGTATATTGTAAAAAGGCCAACACTGATCTCTGCAGCCAACACGGATGTATAATTGCCCTAATATCTCACCATAAAATAACAGAAATCTGACGCAATTTATCTTAAATAATAAGGTATGTAATTACGTTCGACCATAGATACGCAAAATCAAGGTTAATTCCAAATGCCATTGGTTAATGGGGAAACATCTCAGTAAAGCGTGCCAATGAGGGTGGGTAATTGGATTTTCTCGATCAACCAGACATCCAGATGTAATCGCAGGAACAAACTATCTTCTTCAATATAGTCAGCAATTCCTGTAGAACAGGTTGTGTTCAGTAATTTCTATAGTTTACAACGTATGGGCAGTTATGTATTATATTATGGTGGACTCTTATTAATGTTTCTTAGCTTTGGTATTAGATTATGGTAAAAATCAAGCATGAATTCCGCCCTGTAATCGTCAGAACTGAGTTTTCCTTGATCGAAAGAGTCGAAATGAAACTCAATCTGCCGTACAATCGCACAGGAAATGCGATTAACGTGAATCTCGCAGGCCGCCTGGATTTCCGACGTATTCACTTCCGATACATAAAATAGATGGACTTAATGTGATCAAATCTCGCAATAATAACAACAAACTGGTCTGGGATGTCTCGCCGTGTACTGGAAGATAAAGGTCATTACGACCAGTTGGATACTGCAGCAAGAATCAACGACTGTTGGTGGGCGGTCGATCAATTGGATTGTTAGATTGTGGACTTGTGGGATATATTGGGCCCACTCGTTACCCAAGGATACGAGATTCTAGTGATTCTAGCGTAATCAATTTAGAGATGTAAGAATCAGTTTGATTAATGATCACAGTCGATGTCTGAATGGCTTCACAAGAGACTGGGCAATAGCGACGCACCCTGGCGAACAAATTATTACAGCAACAAAGAGATATGACATACAAATAATCCCACCGTCTAATGGCGAGTGATTTAGGGCACATTTCTTAAGGTGTATTATATAAAAGAAATATTATTGAATTTGAGGCAGTCACAACATGGTCTATTGTTGATATTCTCTCCACCAAGTTTAAATGCGTTCCTATCTTCGTATGTTCTGTATCCGCGAGTTCCAGCAGTTAGTGTGCCGTATTACCACAGTAGTTATTACACTGACTTGGCAGGTATACATATGCCGACCTTTGAGTTCAATGATGCCCACTTGTCCCACTAGTTACAGTATATGGTCCAGTACTAACAGGGTCTGCCGGAAACTCGAAGGATGCATAGAGATTCGTCAATATATAATGCTCTAGATTTATCACTTTCCGATGCTTGATATTCATCATTGTGCAATGCTTCAGGATCATTACGTTTGGATGCTCAAAATTTGTCACTTGCCATATATATATATATATATATATATTTTTTTTTTTTCTCATATTCTTCACTCTCTGATTCTCCAGCTTTGTCATTTTCGGATGCTCCGGATTCGTCATTTTATGATGCCCTGAGTTGATAACTTTCTCATACTCGAGATTAATCACTTTTTGATGCTCTAGCTTCGTCACTTTCTTAAACTCCAGATTCTTCTCTTCCTGATGTTCTAGTTACCTCCCTTACCGATGTTCTAAATTTATCACGCCTTGACGCATCCGAGAACGACCCGAGGAGATCGAAGCGAACCTTATACAATATAAATAAGCACGAATATGCATTAGTTATGAATGCATATGATATTACCATGAAAGGAATGGTATGTAGAATATGCGGATTTAAGGCAACTACTGAAACGGTAAGAGCTGTCAATCACTTACCAGGAGAGTTGAGTGGATGATTTTGTCGATGGATGAAAAATACGTCTCCCAGAGGAACTGCGTCTGTTGACGCAGCGAGAGGATGTGCGATTTTGTGATGGAGCGCACGATTGATGGGATCTAAAAAATGTTTGGGACATTTACTTTATAATTAACCACGGTGGATTAATGGGAGAAAATAATGAACTTTGATGTTATCTAATAAGTTATTTCTATAGCGCATAATTAGAGGGTTCCTTCTCTCACACGCGCTTCACGATAATATACAGATAATGAAATACTGAAGCAGTGTTAGGAGTAAGCTTTAGAAAAGAAAAAGAAAGATTTAGAAAGACGCAATGAGCTGTGATTTTTCAGTCAATGATGTGAGTGATCGAACACTCACTGACAATTTAGTCCACCTGTGTTGGAAAATGATGACCTACCCGAGAGGTCTTATGGGATGTAATCAGCAGATTATGGGTTACTAGCGGTCAAATCACCAAAGCGATGTTTATTAGGCACAAAGAATGACACCGAGTCTTCGTGTAGACACGAGCCATGTCACGTGCGCGGAGAAAAACTAGACAAATACCAGGAACTTGACGGTCAATGCATGACAATGTTTAGTAATTTATGGTGTTTTATAATCACCCGAGAGTGGTAGTGGTTAGAGCGTTTCACTTTCCAGGGTTTAATTGTCGCTCTAATAAGTATACTAACTATGGCGATTTTCGGGAAGAAAGCGCCTTAAACTCCTTTGCCTATGGGGGTCTGGGTAGCCATTGCAGTGTGGTTCTGTTAGGGCTTTTTCCCTCTGACGTTTGCGCTGCTTCAGATGCTCTACATATGATCTCTATGTCGCTTACCTCCCCGCTATGTCGTCATTTCGACCTTTCATAGACTTATCGGAGTGTGCAAGATATATAGCTCGTATTTATACATTTGGAGCCGGTGGTGTGAATGGAAAAGGTCAATTGTCTACCCAGACTTGGTGGGTTTTTCACATGAGGTGTTTTTCCCCCACCATAAGGGAGGCTAATCAAAATTGTCGTGTTAACCACATCAATAGACTAGCTTTGTAAAGGGCCATGAATAAATGGCCTACGCAATGATTACCTAGGTAATCAGCCTATAAATAAATAAAAAAATACGCGAATCAACCTGTATACCAGACATGACTTGATGCGAAGTAAACGATTGCAGTAACCGAGCCGTGACATAGCTACCGCGTATCACGGAGCGTATATGTGATACGGTCAGGTGCGTGTGATATATCGATATGCGATGTGCGAAAAGCACTCATGAAAGATTTGAGATTTTGTTTACTTGTTTTTCTAGTGGGAAAACACTGTCGAATATTACACCGAGGTTTTCTACACTAAGGGAAAAATATTAAGTTACCACATTAAGACATTAAAATTTTAGGGGTCAAATGTATGTCGTATGCTTATAAACAATTTTTCTTCATTCAAGTTTATTAGATTGGTTTGTTTTTGCTTTGTACAACCCTGAAATTATGGAATCTATGTTTTAATTTTAAGAATTGAGGTGCTTACTTGGTTGAGGAAATTGTTGATCAATGTATCATCAGAATTGCATTGACCGTATATCTGTATGTCATCAGCAAAGTGTGGTAGAAAAGATGATGGTGTATGATAATATAGCCAATTTGGTCAACATACACCGTGAACAACAAAGGGTCAAGGAGCGATCCTTGAGGAACTGCAGATGGACACTTTCGGACTCTGCACTCTCAAAAGATATGACCTGGCAATGTTCCAAATGAATAGTCAACAATATCGAACGAACGGGTAGAGAGATCTAATGGAACATGAACAGCAGCAGAATTTACACTATCAACTGAATGAGTAATGTAACTGTGAACACGTAGTAACAGTCTCAGTACTGTGGCCAGGTTCAGAGGCAGCAGATTGGTAGTTGATCCATTGATTAAATTCAAGCAAACCGCAGATATGAATCGCAGACACTGTTTGTACACGCATATCAGAGTGGCGACTGGTCAAAGGCATGAAAGCAGGTCAGGATGGAGTGACGATGACCTCAGAATGGGATAGATAACAACGTGCTTCCAGATCAGCGATGACAGTGACAATGACTTATTCAATAAAAATAATCTGTGGAGGCCGATATCGTTCATGAAAGCCACCCAGAAAGAGGATCTAATGAAGACTTGCCTGATTTGAGATACCGTATAAAATCCTTGGTCACATTTAAAAAAGCATCCGAGATGTGATACACACTTCATTCTAAGGCTGATACACGCTTCATTCTAAGGCTCAACATGCCTCAAAGATTCAATAGTGAAGAGATCACAAAATATAACGTGGTTAATGGATCTGGATATACAGAAACTTCATTAAAAATTGTCGCCAATACATCAGTTGGAAATCGAGGTAAGCAAATGTAAACATTAGTTGGCGCCAGTGGTGCAGTGGTTAGAAGCGTTGCCTTTCATGCGAGAGGTGGCGAGTTCGAACCGGCACAAACCAGGGATTTTTTCCCGCGCCTTTCACGATAGGAAATTGAGCTTGATTTTCATGCTTGAATTTAGAGAAAGATTCATCGTGAAATGGTTTATTATAGAAATATATTAGGGATGTAACAGGATAATGTACGTGCGACTGATATTTAATTATAAAGTAGCACCAAAACCTCGCCTTTTCCCTTTTCCTTTCTTTATACTATCAAGTCATTTTCCAGCAACAAATCCAGATTGTAGTTTGTGATGTAAGTCAGAGAATTTTGCTATTCAAAATAAGCCCAATCATAAACAAGTATCCAATCATTAATACAGATGAGTTAGGAGCTATATATCTGATGTTATCATAAATTGTAACGAAACACGAAACTGTGTTATCAAAAAAGAATATTAATGTTATATTATGATTTTGAGTAATTCGTTGATTTATTCGTTTGTTGATTCCATTATATAAATATTGTCAGATTAATATATGATTATACAGATTTCTACAAGATGAATATCACACACAGTCCTAGAATATACGCCAGGCGAGTTCCCTTACATAAGATGATTAATGTTTAAGATAATGTTTGAGAAGGGATTTGAATTGGCTGATGATCGTGGGTTATGTTTGAGGAGTGCGTAGGTTGCTGGGACGACGTATGATAGGGTGCATTGTCCGATTGCTTTCTTGATTGTTGGGGTAGAAATATCCATTTGCGAAAGATATAAGTGAATACAAATTTATGCAACAGATCTTAGCGAATACAAATGCATGAAACAGATCTTAGCAAATACAAATACTTGAAACAGATCTTAGTGAATACAAATTTGTGAAACGGATGTTAGTGAATACAAATACGTGATACAGACCTTAATAATAATGAAGTTGGAATAATGAAGTTTTCTTTCAAGTACCATATTATCCCTTGCTCGACAAGATGATGCCTACCACACTTTACAATATAAATACATCTAGTATATCCATAAACATAAATAATGACAGAGAACAATGAATGAATCAAGAGTAACACTAGGCCTGATAAAATCTAAGTGAATACAAATTTGTGAAACAGATCTTAGTGATCATCAGATGCTTCTTTGGCAGGTAAGGAAATTTTTGAACGGCCAGAAATAATTTAGTTAGTAATATAGATAGTGTATGCGAGTCTCTCGGTGACAAGAAGAAAATGCAAGTCATATCTTAGTCGAGCTGAGATATGCTGAGATTGGGAGACCATGATATGATCATCGTCTCAAGTACCTGAGAGTTGGTTTGTGATACGTTGTAACAGACAGTAGACGCATATCCCACATGACGGTGTCTTAGAAATGTGTAAGGATGTATACAATAATTAAAGTTACAGGATGGCAGATCTGAGGGGAACTTTTTAACCTTTGCCACACTGACATATATATATTACATTACTATAGCAATATAATTCAGAGTGCTAAGGGTTAAGCCAGTGGCCATATTGAGACAAATATCCTGCAATGTTGACCATACATACGTGTTTTTAGAATTTTTATATGATAAATTATTCCCTGAATTGGTAATGATAGAATGGTTCATTATCTCCCCGGTGAGAAACGTAATATAACATAAAGTGAACTTTTAACGTAAGAAATGTAACGTACGTAATCATTGGATATAGCGGCTGCACCTCACATATATGATTAATTAATGCCATTAATTACCCCTGGAAGAAACTGACTGCACTTGTCTCTGACTGCCTGAAGCAATCAATATGCCACAGACAGCATCTACAACCATCAATATCAACATGACGTACTCGCTTCAGATTATATGCCAGCATCGTTCGATTACGTTTCGTCATTGCATTTTTTCCCTGTTTCTGACTGAACGTTCCCCACAGTCGCTCAAGTCACGGAGTCACACTTAAAACTGGATTTGACAAAATGAAATTTAAATTTTATAAAAATCAGACCATATTGAGGCGAGTAGACTTACAATCTATTTTTAGCTGATTTTAGCCGCTGCCCTGCGTCATTCGACATATATTTAGTATTTCCAGCCTCAGAAAAACAGTGGGTAACAGTTTCTACATCTGAGAACCATTTATGTGTAATTTAGTTACTTTAGATTAACGCAGATAGGCAGCACCTCTTAGTCCTTCACCATCGACTATGGTGTCAAACAAGGGTACGAGCTTCCCCCACAGTTTTTTTGGATCTTTTCCGCTGTCTTTTGGAATTATGTCCTCGGCATTTTAATGGACGGTTCTCTCTTGATACTTCCCGCCTCTTAGCCACGACTATAGGACCTCATGACCAACCCCACCCCACAACGAAGCGCTCATCAGGGACATGCTATTAAGATCATGCAAAAGCTGTAGTTGCCATCCACATGCCAACTTAAGACAAATGGCCTTAGACAGGGCACTAATACCTCACCTGTAATAAATCCCCATCTAAAACTATACTTGTAGCCATTTATTCATTTATCTACCTAGGCTCAAATGTAATCGATAGCCTTTCTCTGGACACCAAAATCAAAAAGACACCAAGTCACAACCCTCGCTCGCCCCCATAACCCATAACTCCAATACACCACATAAAAGCAACCTGTCACAATGTCATCTACAGCCACAAGCCACACTGCATCAGTCAACCACACAACACAAAATCCGATGGATCCCAATGCTTACTTGAGTTACTTTGACTGTGGGTGGTACTACTCAAACAGGCTTCGTTTCGCAGTTTCCCATGTCTGCTTGAGTAAAGTCTTATAAAAGCGCGAGTGCCGAAAAACCTTAAATGAAGACCACAGTAAATAATCACCCGTCCATCAAGGGGAAGCAAATCAGACAATTACGTGCCGAGAATAGGACAGGTTAAGTGCGCATGTCAATAACATGAGCGCGCGATGAAGCAATCAACGGGGATAAGACGAATTATCCACGGATACCCGATCGACAAGCCTCCCTGACAGGTCCGCATAAGTCTGTCGTAAACAAAAAAGTAATGACATGTCATGGTCGACAGAGGTCGAGGGGCATACACAATAAATGAGTGACGTTCGAGGACATTGATCTGGACATTGATCGCAAGACCATCATGTGTGTCTAACCGTCACATATAAGAGGGCAATTTTGGAGCTTACAACTGTGTTTGTGTGGGTTGGATTGTTATTAGTAACCTCCTACTATATTGCCAGGTTTACAGATATTTTTCAACCCCCTCATACACTTCAAATTCTACCATACATTCTTTTTTAATGCTTTATTGATTGAAATATATTCACAGATTACAACTAATCAATATTTTTTATAACTAACCAACTACATATGTTTACATTTGATATATTCCACAAGCTATTACTAATCAATATGTTTACACCTATATTCCATCAGCTACAATTAATCAATATGTTTACATGTGATATATTCCACCCGCCACAACTAATCAATATGTTTACATTTGATATGTTCCACCAGCGACAAATAATCAATATGTTTACATTTTATATTCCACCAGCTACGACTAATCAATATGTTCACACCTATATTCCATCAGCTACAATTAATCAATATGTTTACATTTGATATGTTCCACCAGCGACAACTAATCAATATGTTTACATGCGATATATTCCACCCGCCACAACAAATCAATGTGTTTACATTTGATATGTTCCACCAGCGACAACTAATCGATATGTTTACATGTGATATATCCCATCAGCAGCACATAATCAATATGGTTACATGTGATATATCCCACCAGCTATGACTAATCGATATGTTTACACCTTATATATTCCATCAGCTACATTTAACCAATATGTTTACACCTTATGTATTCCACAAGCTACAACTAAGCAATATGTTGATGTCTGATACATTCCCCCAGTATTTGTTTTACAAATCTTCCCACCCAAGCCAAACTCAACTCTTCGATAACAACTACAAAGGTGTCTGTTGCATCTAATCCCAGCTAATAACATGTCAGTCATTTATCATTCGTGGTGCAGGGCGGGTGAGTAAACCAGCTGATATAAGCATAAGGATCATTGAACGATTTCCACCCTCCCAACCCAAGTCTGTAAATCACATAAATGCACAATGTAGCAATACAATTTATAACCGACGGTATAGAGGAGGGTATATTTGGGTATACATTATACGAAGAAAGAATGGACGGATGTCAGTCGTCTGCCCGGACTCGGCGGTTTCCATGGTTTCCTACCCTAATGAGGTGAATCTGTTTGTCGCGTTCAGTGCATAGGCTAGAGGTGAAGAGCCATAAGGGCCTAGACCAGCGGTTTTCAAACTAGAAGCTTCGATGGACCACTTCAATAGAGTACGATTGCCCAAGGACTGGGGGTGGGGGATGGTCCTAGATCTTTTTAAAATAGAGAATTTTTCTATTCATTGTATTGTTAACAATACTGCTTTTCGCGGGCCACCTCCTGAATAATCAAGGACCACCAGCAGACGACCTTCTGAGTGCTCATGGACCACCAGTAGACCACCTTCTGAGTACTCATACACTACCAGCTGACCACCTTCTGAGTACTCATATACCACCAGTGGACCACCTTCTGAGTACTCATAGACCACTAGTGGAGAACCTTCTGACTACACATGGACCACCAGCGGACCACCTTCTGAGTACTCATGGACCACCAGCGAACCACACCATAAGAATGGCTGGCTTAGACAAAATTGCCTCACATTATGGGTTCATCCCATGTTGCTGTTACAAAAATCACACATCAATGAGTTAATGACTGACAATGTGCGGATGACAGGAACAGCTCGGGTCAACAGGAATCCCAGTCAGCAACGTCGCCAACTTCTTAGCTTCCTCTCGTCGTATTAACCCTTACCATACTTGCAACTCTATATCGCATCACTATTACAATACAACTCCGCGACAACAGGGTGCCGAGGGTTAAACGGCGACTATCTCACACACGCCGTCATGGATTCGGGAGTGTTACGCGTGAGTTTTACTGACAACTCCACCGTACCGTCGCTGATCACCATATTCTTCATCATCTCCTCGTTCCTCGTCTCCGTACACGACTAAATAATTAACCGAGACAGTCGCGATGATGACGTCGCAAATTGAGCGATCACCACCCCCCATCACCGCCACCCATCATCCGTCCCCTCTCCCCCCGCCGGATGTAAAATCATAATTGCAGCAGTATCGCGCGTATTGATTGGTTCGTTGCACCCAGCGCTACGCGATGGTGGACCGTATTACGTCGTATGTTATCGTTCGGGGCCGTGGGGCGTAGCTTCGTTTAGTAGCGTTAGATGCAGCAATAACTAACTGCGTACGCCGGATTCCTACTTAGACGTAACGAGATGCTGATAGTCGATCGAGTATTGATCCCGAAGTCTATCGAACGACGTGGGTCAAACGTAACAGTAAACCATCGCCGCGTCGTCCGTTCTCAAAAACTGTTGACATGGTCGCGGCTACTGGTACGGTGGTTCGAAGCGAGACGTTTCACGGTTAGATTCTGCGCAAATCGCGGAATTTTTCCTCGGTGTCTCCAGCTGCAGAAAACTAGCGAGATTTTTTCTGTGCTTGAATATTGAAAAAAAATTTGTAAATTTCCTGAGTGTAACTGACATTTACTGCCATTAAGGAAGCAGCGATGGTACCTGGAAACAAAAAACCTCGTCTTTCCTTTTTCCCTCTAGCTGCACTAACTACACACTCACACACACACACACACACACAATTTTACATGTATTATGTATACATGCGTATGTATGTATATATTAGATGTATATAATAACACATGATGTGAAAAGAAACCAATATTTTTCATTCCCAGTACTAAACCAATAACCATATACAGTATATGATCTGTATTACCTGTATACTGTTAGATGTTAATTTGATATAATTTAATTACATGATAGTCTTAGAGTGTTAGGCTAGTGTTTCATGTAAAGTGTGTTTGACAGCTCTGCTAATAAGCACACTTTAAACAAATGAATTTCATCTCATTTCATATATATACAAAATATACAGTATATGTATAAAATATACAGTATATATAAAATATATGGTATATATATAAAAT
>WURV02217784.1:0-10623 GCA_011762755.2 Epimenia babai
ATTGGCATTATCTTGTCATTATTGACCGAGGGGTAATATGGCACCGAAAATAAAATAGCATTTTATTACTATTATCGGTTTGTATCATTTACCTTGTTGGAGGATTTGTCATCAGAGAAAAGGGAGTTAATTATTTGATCTCATTTTCATATTCTTTGCAATTACATAATGCATAGACCTTATGAGGTGGCGTTAGTCTAGACAAATACATAACAAAGAATAGAAGGTAGCATGTCTTAAGACTAAAGAAAAAGACAAAAAATTATTAAAACACGTGCTTTCGCAGTTTCGCAGATATAAGGAACTCCTCAGGTGAGTGAGTGAGAAAGAGTGAAACACATATGTAGGCCTATATATAGCTATATACATATATATCCATATTAAAGACATGGATACTTGGGGGGAGGGCTGAATGGAGAAAATTAATAATGGAGTGAATATGGTTGTGTAGAAATAACAAAAAAACAAAGATAGCATGTTTAAATGTGGTGTGATGATAGTACGTGATGAATTGGTTTGGATAAGAATTATCTAATGTTGTGTTGGGCTATAATGGGTTACAATCAGTGTGTAACCAATAGCTACATGATGCTGGGATTTAAAAAAAGAGGTTTTGATAGTGTGCAAAAATCTTAAATCTCTATTTAATCCTTGATTATTTTATTTCAAATTTTTTGTTTTCAAATTTCTACTTTAGTTTTTTTGATGGCTTCAACTTTTTTGAGGATTTTTTCAGGCTTCTGGTCAATTTGTGGCGGATGTCAGATTTGGGGTCATCAAGTCTTTGACAGAGTATCTGTCCCGTTTAATCGATGTATAGTACTTGTGGCATATGTTACAGGATATATTGTATACGATGTTGCTAGTGTTACTTCTGTATGAGGCTGTAATGTTGAAGGTGATGTTGGGTCCATGTATAGTGCTGCTATCGATATACTCGCAAAGTTGACATCATGTCTTATTGCAGAGTCTAGTAGCACAGAGTGTATCCTGCCTGGCCGGGGTTGGGGGTATGGGGAGTGAAGTTTGTTAGTAGTGAGTAGTTGTTTTAGGTGCGAAGGTTGTTTGTAGGCTATTTTGCCTGATGCTCTTTATTTTTCTCAATAAATGCTCTGCATCTCCTTCATCACTGCATCATGATCTTATCCTAAATTTCTACCCATTTTTGTCACTTAACCCTTAGCACTCCGTTGTCACAGAATCGTATTGTAGTAGTAATGTGATATAAAGTTTTCAGCGTGGTAAGGGTTAAGCAAATTCTCTTTATAGCGACAGTTGATTTTGCGCTTAATTATCACAAATAAGTTACCACTGCACTGTGTGAACTGGCATGGTCTTTAGTCTTGCAGAGTGATGTCTGCGGGCATCCAGTTAATACACTGATTCTCTTCGTCTTAGTTTTTATTCACATTAATTATTTTTTATGTTTTTCATATTCAGATGAGTGTTTCGAGCCTCTTTGACTTGTTCATATATTACGATTACATAGTTATGCCAACTGATAGTAAATACTGAAAAGTGAACATTACGTTTTCCTTACGTAGTAGAGTTAAAAGTAAAAATTGCCACTGTTGCAGCAGTGAGATAGTGTGTTTACCACCAACTACATATTTTTGAAGAATAAATGTAGTATGAACTTAATTATAATAAATTGACAGGCCAATTTGCCAAGATATGTTAACATAATTTATATTTAAAATAATAGTGTAGAGATTCTCAAATTGTTAACGTGCCGGTAATGACAGGCTATTTACTCTGTATTTTTTGGTAACCTTTCATACTGGTATCACGGACAACACATGACTGACCATCTCTTGCAGCTGTCACTCAGAGAATGTCTTTAAAATGCTGATTTGAATCATTGATTTCAATGATAGCTAGTCACTAAGAGCTAATCAGGGTTTGATTAGCTACCATTGAACAGGCCACTGAATTATGTATTAATCCTGACGATGTATTGCCACAGATCTTGCGCATTCCTTGCAATGAACCAATTTTCTGCGATAGCTTCACGAGAGACGAGATGCTTGACTAGAGGTAGAACAATATTTAGAAACCTAAATATGGCGACCAATCGTGACTGTTCAAGTCATATTATTTAGTCGTCTGCGCACGTCTTGTCTGCGACAACTGTCAATTGATCGAAGCAAAGTGATATGACATTTCGAGGTGTTGTATAAAATAATGACTAGCGTCAATAAAACACGCGCACTACATAAGTCGCAGTTTATGACAGTGCATGAAAAAAATCGGTGCATACGTGCGTTCAGAAATCCAAGACAACGCTTCGACTACCTGTTCACTACGAGGTATGTTTATTGTAGTACAGATATCACCCTGCATCCGCGCATGTTTTACTAGGCTGGATTATACATCCGTTGTGTAGATCCATGTGTGGTTCTATACAAAACTTGCTTAAACTGGGATGGTGGATGTCGCCTTGCAAGTCCGTCTACTCTGGTGCAATCTTTTTTATTTACCTACATAAAATAAATGAATGTAAAATGTTCATATTTAAGACAATCATAGCCTTGGTGTGGGATGAAAATCCCTTTATTATATCGCCTTTAATTCTTAAATAATAGTGAATGAATTTCTAATTTAGTTTTTCTTTTTCTAATAAAGTATATTTTGTGTATAAATACAAGATATAATCGTTTTAAAATGGCAAAAAGAGTAAGTTAAAGTCAGTAATTATGTTGTATTTATCTACATTTTTGTTCTGGAATTATTTCATTTATTCACAGTACACATCATTTTGTGCATATATATTTAGGATTATGAGGGATTTGATAGCAAAGAGCGCTGAGTTTTATATTAACTAGTTTTATTGGTTATAGTTATATATATGAAGGGGCTGCCTTCAATATCCTTATCTACCATGTAAAAAAAACATATCCATCTAATTTTGTTGGATACAAGATGCAGGTATTTTGCGAAGCATGCATTTAATTCACGTATCACACGACTGTAAATTTGTACACGTAGAATTGTCGAGCTGAGAAAGATTCTCATGTGTGTCGTACGTCACAGCTTGTCTGACAACTTAAGAAGTGGTATTTATATTCAATTGCATTTGTTAATGGCACATATCTGATGGATTCCGTCAGACTGTACTTATCCCATATTTTCACCCAACTCTTTTGTCGACACTAACAACAGCGCATCTTTGTGATGTGTCACTCGGTGGCGAGAAACAATTTTTGTAATAACATACGGAGTGTGCTCTTTGTATGACCTGAAAGGATGAATGGCATCTGGAAAAAACGGATTCAGCAAATTAATTTTTTTTCGAACACTTAAATAATTGACAGATTTTAAGTCGTAGATGCATGTTATTAAATTTCCTTATGTCATTAGAGGATTAATATCGTTTGCAAATGACAACGAAACTTCCATCATGAATATTTCATTAGCACCTACTGGCATTCTGTACATCATCAATGTTTCATGGATGTGACTAATGCAACGCGACACCAGTGCAGAGGTAAAATTCCTCATTTCATTTGTGATGCTAAATCATGTCTTGACCGATGTGCTGCTAGATTGACTTATTTGACATAAGGACATTATCGGGTTTAGCCGGCAAGGCTGAAATTACTTTCTTTCTACATATGCGTAGAAAAACAGTTACAACCATCACTATATTTGGTGTCTTTAATCGAACAGATGGCTTGTAAAAGTTTTTTTTACACAATTTCGACTAATTTTATTCACTGGTCAACCTTGATTACGTTCACGCAACCCTTATACAGGACCTGTCCACCACTGACAGACATACACTTGTGGAAGCCTTACGTGTATCTTTTTTAATCACCACTGGCAATAACCAATGTATACCTGGACCTCGGGATTAAGTGCAGCGAAAAGCGTGGTTGCTTGGCCTACCATACATTTGTCTAATAACCTATGACATACAGTTTCTTTATCCAGTACAATTCCAACAGATTTTTCACCCATTTTATCATGAATGTGTGGTGATGTTGTAGGTCGATGCCAGAGACAAATGATAAAGTGATAGAAGATACCGGTTCACTAATCCAAGATTCGGGTTAACCACTCTGATTCCGGCGTAAATCCCTGGAGTGTGTTGTTACACAGCAATGCCGCCACTTTAACCTGTCTGTTATGTCGTAATGCTATTAGCACTCCATGTTTGGTCGAAGATAATATAAAATAGTTCTACTAGTAGTGAATGTCTTGCGTGTGAATTCGCTGAATTCACCTACGATGTCCTCATACTCACCGAGGTATGTAGCATAAACAATTTTTTTGGTTCACGTTCCTTCAGTGTTTAAATAAACAACAATGTCTCTTGAATATAAATACTTAGCTTGGACTTCTTGTACATGATTGCAACACTGCTTTTATTTACCCTTGGTAAAGCTTTACACTGAACACTCATCCAGAAGAAACTCATAATAAATGTTTAATAAAATCTTTTATTGCAAAATTTATTCACTTCAAGATGGACTCATTTATGAAAAATAAAATTGTGTCAAGCATCTATGGTTTTAACATTTGTATGAACCTTTTACGGATAGGGCATTTTTCTAATCCCGTTTCATTTATATGTGCGGTGTTGCAATATGTACCGGTGTCTTTATCATAATTTATAACATATGTATATCTTTTGGCAGAGTTTTCTAGTGAAGTAAATTTATTCATTTCGGAATTTATTGAGTAAGTTGTAACTTTCACCTACAATTTGGCTAGATTTGTGACAGTGTTTTCCTACTGGTTAAACCATCCATACACCATTTGAGTTAAGCCATTTTTTGTTAATAATACGCAGTTGTATTTTCAGTACAATATTGCCTTCATTGTCAGGCTTCATGGGTAACCAAAATTGAGTGTTATCAGCACAGAAGTTGTATTTGATACACTATTGTTCAATAATGTCGAGAAAAGAAGGGGACCAATAATGCTGCCTTGTGAGACTCCATAAGTTAGTGGATGGTTCTTGGACTTGTGGTTGAAGGTTTAAACAATGAAAGAGAAGTTAAGTTCGTATAGTTTGCACAGTATCAATTTTAGAGTTTTAAAAACACTTGATAGTAACTTCAATAATGCGCAATTTCATGGGTAACTGATGCAACATTGAGTGTATTTGTATTCGTCTAAAAGCAAAATTTTAACCTGAGAATGCTTTATTTTATTAGTGCTGATTAAGGAGTTGTCCTTCCTGAGAAGAACACATTTGCTTTGAAGCTAATGTGTCCTGCTCAGGAAGTAAAACTTTGTTTTCTGATGCTGCAACTCAAGAGAAAACAAAAAATCAAAGTACACCATAGCGAAATTCAAAATTCTCTGAAACATCAATGAATTTACATTTCACTTTAACAGATGTGGTTCAAAACTCATTAAGGGATATGCAAGAGAAAAAAAGATGCCGAAGAAAAAATAATTGTCATCCATCGAGACATAATTTTAGTAACTGACGTAACATAGCATGGTGACTGACGCAAGATGTTCTGAAGAATATGCTGAAACTTGACAGTTATGATCATCATATTAGATAATTCTGTCATGTAATTGGTAATTAAATACTATTTACGATACATTAATCATTATTTTGCTATTATAGACTATGGAATACTTTTCCATCCTAATCCACTATCTTGTCCTTTTGGAAGAAAGTGTAATTAGAAATATCAATTGATATTTTAAATAAAGTCTTGAGATTAGACCTATTCATTTGTAAATCATAGATGAACACAATGAGCGGAGTTAGATATTTATGACTTGGAAAAGTCCTTGAAAACTTTTTGAATGTTTATCTACTCTGCAACTCTGATATCTTTGAGTGCTTCGGTTTTTGTCCAGTTATTGTTACCGTCACATAGTCTTTTTGTGTGGCAACTGTCTTGAAATGTGATCGCTCTCATAAAATTCTGTCACAATTCTGTCTCGTTCTGGCACTTTTCTCTCTAATTCTTCTAGGAATGTATCTGACAGCTTCTTTACAACTGCTGCTTTCTTTCTTGGGTTGGATGGCAAAGCAGTTGATACTCTTTGCAACAGTTTCCTATATGATTTTCTGTTTTAGAAAACTGATGAAGATAAAGATGGTTGCAACAGTGTAGTGACAATGAGTTACTAATTTTGTCCTTGATTTAGCAACTCTTTCTTTGCTTTTAGTTGACTCCTCTTCCTTCCTCCATTCATCCCATTTACTCCTACACTTCTTTTGTTGTTCTCTGTTTTGATCCTTGGCTGGCTTACCTTTGCTCTTCGCTCCTAGTTGCCGATTCTAAATCTTCCCTTAGTATAGGGTATATTCCCTTAGAAATAGTTGCAAACATTTCTGGACAGGCAAATTTACTAACAAACGGATGCAGCTACATATCTAATCTGTTGTATTAGTTTTCAGTGGCTCCATCCTATTGTCATCCCCCATTACAGATGAAACGATGAAGAAATTTGGCTGACGTCGCCACAGTAAATTTTAGAGGTGTCAAAATTTGCTGAATCATTTGCTGCCATAAATGTAGTCGAAAAGTTTATACCTAAGGTGGAATAATCGGACACACCTTACTAAAACACCCTGGAGAAGATATATCAATTTGTCACAGGAAATAATTTTTACAAGAATATGATTGTAACAAGCGTAAATTCTAGTTGCATAAAATAGCGTGAAAAATTGTAATAAAAGAAACTGCAAAGAATAATAATTGTAATTAGTGATCAGCTTGTCATATAAATAAAAAGCGCTCAAAATAGCATCTCGAATGTAATTAGCTGCAAGATGAGTGTGATGTTTTCCTGATGACGTACGTGCTCATACATACAGAGTCTGCATCACTGACATAATGGTATATGATAATGACAGGCGTAAACTATCATAGTTCACCGTACGTAAAAGTAACAGAAATCCCAAAATTACCCTAGTTAAGCCGAGAGCATTGATCGGCTCTAGCTGGAGGAGTCGTTGAACCATTTATCATTAGATCAATAAAAACATATTCTAAATATGTTAGGAAATAGATAGCAGAGTGGTTAAAATACAAGGCTTGTAACTGAGGTCGCAGGTTCGATACTGCACTTATAAAATAATATTCGGGATTGGAATAATCTCAATACTGAACTTGAATCAAGCCACTCACTTGTTCTTTTCAAAAGTAAACTCAAAAAATTATACTAAGAATTATTCTATTATCATTGTTGTATCTGTACTTGGTTTTTTTACATTATGACTATCTCTACATATCACTTCTCTGTTTACACGAGGAGTCAAATCAACACATTATATTGTATTAGGAAAATTCCACGGAAATACCAACCTGAATGCAATTTCATTTTTTGTGATATGTCCAAACAAACCATATTTTCATTATCTCAGATTTTTGTATCAATCAGTGCAGTACTTTTTTGTATTTTATTGTACAGTACTTTTTGTGCCTCACGTGTGTCATATGATTGACGGCCATCTTGAAATTGGTCATTATCAGAAGATTTTAAGGTGCTTGTATGTTACTAACATTAATCACCATTTCTGAACACAATAACATCTCCAGGTTAGCAAAACTATTTTGACATGAGAAATTAACCCTTCTGATTATGATTTATTGTGTTTTTCATGTGATATGTAACATAGTTTTACAGCGTTTTTAAATGTCTGACACTGTGCAATTAGTTATATTTTATTTATATATGTGATCTTACTGTATAAGCCTATTTTAGTTTCGATTCATTCATGGTATACAGAGTTTGATTTTGAACCTTGTATTTCTAGTTCATTATAGTAACCATAAATTTGTAAACTGCATTTGATAGCCATATGTTAAAAGTTGACTATAAATAAGAAAATTTTATTTCAAAATTTAATTCCATTTTCATTTCATTTCATAATTGGTTTGACTTAAGATGATTAGCCAATAAGCAATTAATTATGAATTGCAAAATTGTTGCGTCAGTTACCCAAAAATCGACTAAAGTTCTCTCACGGTGTTGATAATCAGAAAAAAAAGCGACATATTTAAGGAGCTAGGAGCGAATCTTTTAGCTCGCATTATATCAAATTTTACATATTAAAGGAAGTGTTGAATTAATGTAATTTTTATGGAAATATGGAATTTACTTCACCTTTAGTTTTCATTTGTCTTAATAGCATTCTTTAGTAACAGTAAATACTGGAATACCATGTAAATTCTAAATCATTACTAGATAACGTGTACTTAATTTGACAACATCAGAGATTGCTGATTGAATTATTGAACAAAATTAATTAATACAAATAATTTATATTTATTATTAATAGAGTTTTCATTTTAATTTACATTTTCCGATACTTGTCATGTAATAAGAAATGTTTAAATACATGAAATGAACTATATTTGTATACTTGAGTCGAGTGTACTTGATAGCCTAGCTAACAAACGCACTTTTAATTTCAATATCTAGTCACAGTAGTATATATAATGTTTTGCTCTGTCGCCCTATTATGTACAGTTATATCACGAATATAAGCTGTTTGGTGATTCAGTGAAAATACACAGAAATATATTAAAATTATGCAATTTATTCGGCCACTGAAATTTATGGGATGGTTGATACAGACTGCCCTTCCATGATGAAATAAGATTGATACTATTCGATGTCTTAAGGGATAGGCAAAAATCCAAATACGAGAGCTTGTTCATAGTTTATGTCGCACACAATGATAGCGATAGTCAACAAAGAGGCTATCATCGGCTATCATTTCAGGGGCAGTTAAGAGACTGAAGGACCCTGGATTGATTCCTGCTGTTGCCATGATATTACCTGTGGCCTTCTTTAGGCAAAAAGCACTTTAACCGAGTCTGCCCATGAAATTCAGGCTGTCTGGGGGAATCTTCATAGTGTGGTTTTGTAAGAGCTTCTTCCTTTGATGTGGCTGCGATTCTATTGCTCTCTGGATAGTCTATAAGCTGTTTGCCGCCGTGATCTCATCGCCTTATTGTAAAATAATAAACTCTCTCAGATTTAGCAGAGTGCGCCATATCTTTAGGTTGTCTGTAGGTGTTAAAACCAGTGGCATGAGTGGACTAGGTCAACTCTCTGCCCAGACTCGATGGTCTTTCACGAGGGTTTTTCCTATGCTTACACATTTTTACTGATGCTAAACTTTCTCTTTAGCCATAGGCTCGCTTTGTAAATGACCAGTAATAGCTCACACAATGGGGTAATCCCCATCTGGTCACATACGCAAAGGTGCGGCTGTTAGGTGCTTCATTAGGCCTGTCGTTCCCTTATCTACTTCCACCCCCATAATTATGCGTTACTTTTTAAAATTATTTTAAAAGGTTTCAATAATTTAATGTAGCCATTCTTTTGGAGTTGTCCCGGTTATTTATAAATTTGTCTAACAAATGGTCTCTAATTATTATTTGTTGTTTTAGACGAAAGAGTAAAAAGTATTTGATGGATGCTCTTCAGCTTTAAATTTCACTTAAAAAATGCAATGTCATTTTTATTTTACCAAGGATCTTTCAGATCAAGAATTTTCTAATGCTAGTACTAGTAATACGTACTGGTACTGCAGGGGTACTGATTCACTCATCCTGAATTTTGAAATTATTCCAATTTACAATCGAAGCAATTCATCGGGGGTCTACATTACTGTAATATAGAACATTATCATTTCTTCCATCGCTTTGCCTCAGTTATATCGAAAAAAGACAATATCACATTGGGCCATAGGCTGATCTTTCAATAATAGTGTCTTGGATCGGTAGTTCAAGATTCAACGTAATAGGCAGGAATTCCATTTATTTTAGTTATCTATTCCCAACGATTATGTGTGACGATCTTTTTGTTGCAACAATATATAGCGACAGTCTGCGACCTCCATACCTAACGACGACATTCGCTGTCGCTGTAATTACCTGTAAAATATTGATCTTTCTCATGCGTGTATAGAATAACTTTTCATTATTGGGTTAGTCGAATGTTTTGATGATTTAAACAACTGAAGATTCACGTAATTTTAAGACCTAAAGGAATCTTTATGCACTCTCTTCCACAAGGTTGATCATTTGACGTGGTTTTTATAAATATAATCGTGAATACAGTTAATCTCGGGAACATTCCAATAGAATTGCAATGTCTTTCTCACTAAAGTCTCAACTAGACATTAATGATATTCTCGCTGCGATTTTACATCACATGATGCGGATGGTAGAGCTTACAAAATCTAATTCTAGATGAAAAAGAAAGGCCTTTGACGATAGTTTGTCTTTTTTGACATAATTTATATTTTGCTTTGAACACAAATGAAAAACCCATTCATGACAGAATTTCCCATGACGATGAATATGAAGCAGTAATGAGGATTGGGTGGCAGGGGGTTTAGCCCTTGTAGGTCATAACTAATAGGAGAGAAACTAACAAGAAAACTCTGTCTATTAGTAGGGCCCAAACCTACAACATACCAGTGACTGATCCCGTGCTTTACCCTACTGAGCTACCAAGGCATACTAGCTTTCAGGCTTATCAGTGGGGGAAGCAGTTAGTCAAGTGGTGGGAACACCGGACTCGTAATCAAAAGGTCGCGGGTTCGAAACTGCCCACTAGTTGACTTTTCTGCGGTGATCCTCAGCAAGTCATTTATCCCCGATTGCTGGAGTAAACCCGTCTCTAAAA
>WURV02217795.1:0-10622 GCA_011762755.2 Epimenia babai
TTTGGTGCTACTTTATAATTAAATGTCAGTCGCACGTACAACATTACCCTGTTACATCCCTAAGATATTTTTATAATGAACCCTTTCAGGACGAATCTTTCTCAATATTCAAGCACGAAAATCTTGCTAAATTTTCTATTGTGGAAGGTCCTTGAATGTGTTGGTTCGAAGTCGCAACCTCTCGCATGAAAGGCAGTGCTTCTAACCACTGCACCACTGGCGCCAACTTATTAATGCTATGAGTTATTCCTTAAACTTGAAACATTTCCACTAGCTGGAGCAGTTCTGTCCTCAAAAAGCCAAAATAAGTATTGCTGACGTCTAATGAAGATGCAATCAGCCGCGCGAAAAATATCTAAACCAAAATCTGGCATGTGGGGGAAAATCTGATTGGTTATTGCTGACATAAAGCAGCGACCTTGAGTTTATTCGCGGCCTTGAGGAGGCTGTCGTATCCAACGTGCATCATGAATGGCATGAGGGCTTCCTGCGCGTTCTTGCGTACGTCCGCGTTCCTGTCCTCCAAACAAGCGAGCATCGATGGGGAACAGACACGCAGTTCATTCGGCAGCTGTTTGTGTCCCGGGAGCTGCCGAGCCAGCCAGCCGAGAAACTGAAGGGTCAAGGTTGATTGGTGAGTGGGTCCAATAAGGGGATTCATGTCAGTGATATATTATGTTAACGGCCTAAGGGTACAGGTATGCTAGTACGCTATACAACCACGCCTAACATGACAACCGCTGGAACGGACATGACTGAAACCACCAAACCCAACTTGACTAAACCACTACACCCGATACAAAAGTACCACCTAATACGAACAAACCATGACACTTGACACCATCGAACCACCACGCCCAACACCACAGCCAACGCGATTAAACCACTACGTGTGACGCAACCGAACCATCGCACCACACGTGACCAAACATCTGAAACCACCAAACCACTTCAGCCGACACTGATAATCATACCGACCTCCGAACGAAGCACGGGATTCTCGAGTTTGAAGACGTCGCTGAGAACTTCGGCTTCAACGAACGGCACGAGGCTGCACTTCTCAACGACCAAGTCCATCAACGCTGCTGTCTCCTGCCTGACTTTTGGCTGAATTACGAGTAATCGAGAGATAGAAGTCATCGCAGGGAGCGTTAATGTGACGATTTAATTAACATTTATGTAACGATACCATTTCAACTACACATCATCTCTATTAACCCTTGGCACTCTGTTGTGGCAAAGTTGTATTGCTCTAGTAACGTGATATACAGCTGTCAGTGTGGTAATGGTTAATATACCGTATATGTCTATTTTATTTTCGACTCATTTACGGCTTACAAGGTTCGATTTTGAACTGTATTCCTTGTATTACTAGTTAATCATAGCTACCGTAATTTTGTAAAGTGTCTTTGATAGCCATGTGTTACAAGGGCGCGATAAATCAATAAAATTTCATTTCAATTTCATTTCATCATCAACATTATCGGTCTAGTTTGTTTCAGTTGAATGTGATGAAATTAGCACCCTCTCTGAGGGGGAAGGCGACAGTTGGCTAAACCTCACGTCTGTACATCAAACACTTCTACACGGAGCGTTAATGCCAGAGAGGTCGCACATATAAATATTTATTCGCTCGACATTGATTTCACTTCTTTCTCCCATGACCCCGAGGGAACGAGCGGTGCGGCGGTAGAAAGATACATCGAGAAAAGGGGGCAGCTGGCATAGTGGTTAGAGTCTTTGACTTTCAATCCAGGGGTCGCTCGTTCAAATCCCGCTCTAACCAGTATACTAACTGTGGCGTTTGTCGGGCTGAAAGTGCCTTAAACTCCATTGCCCATGGGGGTCTGGGTAGCGCTCGCAGTGTGGTTCTGTTGGGGCTTTTTCCCTATGACATTTGATGTGCTTCAGATGCTCTATATATGATCTCTATGTCGCTTACCTCCCCGCTATGTCGTCATCTCATTGTAAATAACCATTGACCTTCCATAGACTTAGCGGAGTGTGCGGAATATGTACATTTGAAACCATTGTTGGCGTGAATGGAAAAGGTCAATTGTGTGCACAGACTCGGTTGGTTTTTGTCATTTGTTGTTTTTGCCCCACCCCTTATATAAGTGAGGCTAATCAAATTGTCTTATGAACCACATAGGCTAGCTTTGTAGGGGGCCATGAATGAAATTGATGTACACAACGATTACCTCGGTAATCAGCCTATAAATAAATAAATAAAAACAAATTAGAAATATAAATAATATCATAAATATTATATATTATATTAAATATGTATATTAATATAACATGAATATTATCCTAACCCTTAGCATTCTGTTGTCACAAAATTATATGAATATAGTAATGTGATACACAGATGTCAGTGTGGCAAGGGTTAGCATGAATTCACAGCGGCGGGACGCACCATGGAGTTACCGAAGCACGTTAGAACGCCGACACCGACGACGCGTATGTGGTTCTTGAAGCCCGAGCCCATCGCTGTGACCAATGAGCTACACAGCTTGATTGTGACGGATACCTGCCGAGAAAATCTTTCATTACGTCAAGACAGGTGACAGGTGTGGCTGAGTGGCTTCTTGATTACCTTAATAACGGTGATTTTTATGTTCGTTTGAAGGTATTCGCGATTGGCGATGACAGTGATGACAGGTACGTGAGGTGAGTGATGACAGGAACAGGAGGTGAGTGATGACAGGAACAGGAGGTGAGTGATGACAGGAACAGGAGGTGAGTGATAACAGGAACAGGAGGTGAGTGATGACAGTGATGACAGGTACGTGAGGTGAGTGATAACAGTGATGACAGGTACATGAGGTGAGCGATGACAGTGATGACAGGTACACGAGGTGAGTGGTGACAGTGATGACAGGTACATGAAGTGAGTGATGACAGTGATGACAGGTACATGACGTGAGCAATGACAGTGATGACAGGTACATGAGGTGAGCAATGATAGTGATGACATGTACATGAAGTGAGTGATGACAGTGATGACAGGAACATGAGGTGAGTGATGAAAACGTGGCATATGATATAATGGGGTAATTTACAGCGTGTAAATAAAACATCGATGATTTCGCATTTTAAACATTTTTTTATATATAGACACTTCCCTGAACATCGCCCCGTCGTCTCACTCACCATGAGCTTGTTCGAGTCGGACAGCCGTGGTTTGAGAGCCTCCATCAATGACCCCACGTTCGGCTTGATGAACTTGGCTTCCTTCAATATCTCCGCGACGTTCTCCAAAGCTTCCATCCGGACTTTCCAGTTTTTATCACCCAACATCTCGATGAGTTTATCCGTGATTAGATCGCTGAAGACAACAACCATCAATGACGAACAATGCTGATATAACGCGGGTATCGGCCAAGATTCCCTCGATCATTACACCTATTGTCTCGCACGAGGTTTAATTGATATGGGTAGGAAGATAGATGAGCGGTGGGGGCAGGTGGAGGGGCTGACTTTATAACACTTGATAACTTTATTACCAGGCCTTGTGTCAGCCTTGATTCATCCATTGTTCCATGTCATTATTTGTTTCTTTTGGATATACTAGATCTATTGTAAAGTGTCGTAGACATCGTCTTGTCACAATGACTAAGGGATAATATGGCAATTAAAATAAAACTTCATCATTATTATAATTATTATTGTTACAGTTGTCTCACAAGTATTGCGAAATACGATTATTGGATACCGACTCGCAAATGTTACGTTAAAACGTGTTTCACCGGATTATTAGTGCAGACTTCTCCCCTCTACCTCGTGGCAACCCTCCCCTCTACCTTGTGGTTCCTCGTGGCAACCCTCCCCTATACCTTGTGGTTCTTCATGGCAGCCCACCCCTCTACCTCGTGGTTCCTCGGGGCAACCCTCCCCTCTACCTTGTGGTTTCTCGTGGCAACCCTCCCCTCTACCTTGTGGTTCCTCGTGGCAGCCCTCCCCTCTACCTTGTGGTTCCTCGTGTCTACCCATCCCTCTACGTTGCGACCCTCGGATTGTAACACAATAACCTGATATCAGTTCTGCTGATCAGATCCTCGGGGTTCACCGGTTCTGCTTCATCAACCACAGCGCCGTCTTGCCCGTCGCCCTCCTCCTTCCCGGCATCAGCAGATTTGAAACGACGCGTCGGGGCAGGCAGCTTCTCTCCCTTTACCTGATCAATCGTCGAGACATTTTAACGATGCGACCAGAATCCCCCTGAACAGCCGTCAATCAATCTGTCGTTACCCTCGCGTTTATGTCGGTATCTCGATTGTTACTCAGTTACCGTATCCGTATCTCAGTTACCGTATCCGTATCTCAGTTACCGACCCTAATACCAAGACCAGGAATCTGGTCATCATTTCTCCCTGGCAATATCAAATCGTCACCTGATTTCTTTGCATGGAGTTAAATTAAAAATTTTTCAGTCCTACAGCCACTATATCTCGTTTCAAATACCGCCGCACGAGGCGATATTTTATGGTATATAACACGCCTGCAAGAAGTCGCGATGACTATAGTACTGCTTCATTCGTACTGTTACTATGGCGACCTAGGTGACACTTATGTTCCGAATGGTGCTGATATTAATATATCAAGTGATCCCTCCACTCATAATGAAGATTCTTTCTGCTTACGCTCACTCATTGATACCGGGGTGAAAAGGTGGGGAGGGGGTGTATGTTGAGTGGTGAAGGAAAGTGGTAATGAGCGAACGTCTGCTGCCATGTGCAGTTAATAATGAAAAGATATCTATGGAAAATGAAGTTTATGGCAGTTAATAAGTGTTTTTGCAGTTACTGGATGGTTGGAGCATCTAATAAATATTTATGGCACGTAATAAATATTCATGGAAAATAATGAATATTTATGTATTTATTGCACCTAATAAATATTTATGTGACTTAATAAATATAAAGGGTACAACATTAATTTTTATGGCACCTGATAAAAGTTCAAGGCACCTAAAACAATCACATGGCACACCAGATAGATCAGTTTGAGAAGTGAAAATAATTTTACACTGCTGTTAGTATGATTATTACCTTTGGAGAGAACAGTATATTTCTAGACAACAACTTTTTCAAGTCAAATTTCTTACTATTAATGGAAATTCATTCCAGTTGTAGAAAAGAACAATAAAAAATTTTGGCTATAATTCTGTCATAAATCTCAACTTCAGTAGCACCATGCAATCAGACCATTATAACATACGATTAACCATTTAGACTGGCAAAATTTTATATCTCATACATATATATATCTATATATATCTATCTTCACATTACATTCAAATCGCAGGTTGCCAATCACCTTTTCAAATTCTGCGTCGATCTGTTGAAGCAGAGCAGCTTTCTCATCCTCGAAAAACATTCGCAGCGTTGCGCCCATGTGCATGTACATTACAGAGAGAAGACCAAGTGCAGCTGTACGCACCGCCTGTGGTGATTGGTTGGTATGTGTGTTAATTATGCGATATGCAAATAAAGACCGTAAAATCCAGACGCTGAGCACACTGCTTGTAGCGATTGGTCAGTATAATATGTGTTAATTATGCAATATGTAAATGATGACAGCAGATCCACTGTGGCTATTTGTATATCTGGTGGTGATTGGTTGGTATATGTGTTAATTTTGCGATATGCAAATGACTGTGGGTATTAGAACTGCTGGTGGTGATTCGTTGGTATATGTGATATTTATGAGAAATTTGACTGACAAACAATTACGTAAAAAGGATCCATTTTTATGTATTGGTGATCTTGTAATGTAAATTGAATCATAGAAATATCATAGACAAAGGTGACTGATATATACAAGTAACTTGTAAATACAGTACGAAAAAAATGTAAGGGTAGCACTTTTTGAACCGAATGAATTTTATTCATAAACGAGCTTTCGCATATATGTAATATGCTTTGTCAGGCTTATGGAGCCATAATTCATTTGTCTCAAAAGGTGTTACCCTTACATTTTTTCGTACTAAAGTTAAGACTAATACGGCTTCCCATACTATACATTGTAAATACAAGTAAATCATGGATAGAAATATTTAATAGATAAAGGTAATTAATGAATAAAGGTAACTTGTGGATAAAGGTGATTTATAGATACCAGTAACATATAAATAGATAACTCATGGATGAAACTAACTAATGGTAAAGGGTAATCAATGGATATGGTTAAGTTAGTGATCAAGTTAATCATTATTAATATAATAAATATAATATAGTTATTATAGTAAATATAATAGTGAATAAAGGTAACTGACTGCATTCGTAGCGAGAAAGGCCTTCTTGATGTATTCTATGACAGACTTCGCCAAGACCCTTTGAATACAACACAGAATTATTCTACCTGATGAAGCAATTGGGAAGCTCAGTCGGTAGAGCACCGGATTATGAACTGTAGAGTCAAGGGTTCGAATACCTGGTAATTAGGTTTTTGTCTTATCTTTGGCAAAGGTAGTTCGCTGATTGCATGTGTAGATTTAGTTATAAGTGAGAAAATGAATACCTTAATGTGACAATCATTACTGCGGACTGAACTGTATATTTGGTAATGCGAGACATTTGGTTACGGGTGAAGTATGGTTATGCTTAATGTTTGGTTGTGACTGTTGGTTATGTAACAGATGGTTATGCAGGATGTTTGGTTGTGACATCTGATTATGAAAAAATGGTTTTGCATGACGTATGTTCATGCGAAATGTTTGGTTATGACCGTTGGTTAAGTAATAGATGGTTAGGCGTGACATATGGTTAGGCGTGACACATGGTTATGTGCGATGTTTGGTGATGAGTGAGATTTAGTTATTTTGGATGAAAATTGGTTGTGTGACAAATGGTTACATATAACAATTACATATGATAGACATTTGGTTTAATGACACTTAAATACGTTACATTTTAGTGACGTTGAATCGGGCTACGTGTCTATGTGCACAATGAAAACAGCGCCTAACAGAAAATACGGTGTTGAGGAATCCTATTGTAAATATTTTAGAGCAGTATATAACCATCATAGAGAATGGCTACGTTATAATTTTATAATAATCGACACATACTTGAAGCCAAATTCTTTAATCGATCGCGTGATGAGATTCAAAGATTCCGATTGGGTTTTCGGGTTCTTTTGGGCAAATGCCGCTTGTAGAACCTGAAAATGGCAATTCATTACAGAAGTAAATTACACATTACATGAATATATTCTCGGGGTCCCACAAGCAATCGCCATCAACGAGGAAAAGGCAGAAGGCAACCCGGTGAAGGAGACAGGAAAAGAGCTAAAAAGGTACGGAGATTCTTCTGAAATTAAAATTTTTTAAAAAAGACTAAGACTGAAGCCAACCTAGTATCACAAAAACAAAATTATGTTGTACTAAATACGATCGAATACCACAAAAAACTCATGACCTCTTCGCTGATGATCTCCAGAGAAATAGCTTCCGCGATACAAAGTAGACTCTCCTGGACATGGCCACCGTTTTTTGGATCCGATATCTTCGCGACGAGGTCGCCCAGGACAAAAGAAGATGAGGTCTTCGTGAATTTTCCGTGTTTGGCAAGATGGCCGATGAGTTCGATTCGTAGCTTTAGTACCTGCGTCGTAACACAGCGCAGACAACTGACACGGTACGCGGCAATGGTGTTGAAATATATAAGACAGTGCGGATTTTAATACGCCTCAGACAATCAACGTTTAATTCGCGTTCGAATCTGCGTTCCAAGATGCCTAGTCAATCAAATATTAGCGAAGGAAACGCTCTTCGCCAATAATTATCAGGGCAGGTAATCCTCAACATTACAGGATTTACTTCAGCAAAACTACAAATTTCCCGTCATTTCGTCGTCTGACACTATGGAACATCGTCTGACAGTATGGAACATCGTCTGACAGTATGGAACATCGTCTGACAGTATGGAACATCGCCTGACAGTATGGAACATCGTCTGACAGTATGGAACATCGTCTGACAGTATGGAACGTCGCCTGACAGTATGCAACATCGTCTGACAGTATGGAACATCGCCTGACAGTATGCAACATCGTCTGACAGTATGGAACATCGTCTGACACTATGGAACATCGTCTGACAGTATGCAACATCGTCTGACAGTATGGAACATCTTCTGACAGTATGGAACATTGTCTGACAGTATGGAACATTGTCTGACAGTAAGGAACATCGTCTGACACTATGGAACATCGTCTGACAGTATGGAACATCGCCTGACAGTATGGAACATTGTCTGACAGTATGGAACATTGTCTGACACCAAGGAACATCGTCTGACAGTATGGAACATCGTCTGACAGTATGGAACATCGTCTGACACTATGGAACATCGTCTGACAGTATGGAACATCGTCTGACAGTATGGAGCATCGTTTGACAGTATGGAACAATGCAGGAAATGTCTCAGCAATTCTGGTGATGTGCAGATTTCTTAAAACATTCCTGGAAATGAACAGATTCTCTAAAACAATGCGCAAAATGTAAAAAATCCCCAGGAAAAATTCAGATTCTGCGAAAACAATTCATGGAACATGTAGATACCCGGTAAGTGATATATAGAGTATAATTAAGTATATATAGTCCCTTGGTACCATTATACCACAACTTCTCAGGTGAAGGTCATAAAAATACATGTCGTTACAGTGGTACTGAGGTAATCCAGTAGTCCAGCTACATATAAGGTTTAATACAATTTTCACACAGAGGTAATCTTCATCGAGTGCAATTAGGGAATAATTTGCTAACTGCAAAGAAGCCCCGTGTAGTATAAATAAGAGAGAAAACAGCCCAAAGTGGAGAAGATACGAAAGAGAGAAAAAAATTTAATAAAAATATCTATTAAACAACTATTTCGCATGTTTTAATGCTACGGCGATATCATTATATTAAACAAAATCACTTGAACAGGGTCACAGTGAAGTGTGACTTACTTGAAAATTGGTGTCTTTAAGTCCGGGCTTGGTACAAATGGTGCGTACGAGGACCTGCGTGGGTATATCTGGTCCGGAAAGCCCGCATACAGTCTGGAAGGTATCCCATGGCGATTGTGTCAGCATCATCAGTATTTACAGATTCTAGTTTACGTAAATAGCAACGATATTATATATATATATATATATATACATATATATATATATAAACTCCCGACTATATTAAAACGACCGTTGCTTTGAAGAACCTCATATCATGCATCGCTATGTGATGCGGCTTAAAATTTGTTAGTCTTTTAAAAAATTCATTACACATACAATGGGGCAATACTTATAGATAGAATTGACCAATAATTAAATTATTAAAATATTATTGACAACTACCATATAAGAACATAATTTATGGCGCCTTATTGTTAATTAGTATCCATTAAAGCTAATAATTTGAACGAAACATGCGATGAGACGTATCAGATATATACATAAGCAGTGAGCAGTCGAGTCGCAGGAGCTCTGGACCCGTAACCAAAATGGCGCGGGTTTGAAATCATCTGCTGGTCGACTTTTCTGCGACGACCCTCAGCGAGGCATTTACCCCTGATTGCTGGAGTAACCCACCTCTAAATGGGTAGACGCTCTATATCATCTTTGATGGGATTATAGGCAAATGTCGAAGTTATTGTTATCTGTGCTGAAGATAGCTGCCATAAAAATTGATTGTAAATCGCATAGGATCACCTGAGCTGATACTCTGCACTCTATAAATGCTGTACTTTTTACTTCGCATTAGCTGCCGTGTTAGCTATATCTAGGGCCAATAGTTTTCCGTTTTGCGGAAAACTGACAAATTCGGAATCGGCAAAACTAATGCGGAAAATAATATAAATATAATTTTAAAAAAGTAATAAATACTTATTTTTCATACAATACAGTCTCAAAAATTCTCCGGAAGCCCCATTACTGTTAATAAACACCTGCAATTTGTTCCCTTCGCGATTTACCGGTGCATTTGACAGTTTCAGACTCCCTGGTTTTGTAATTTAATTTGTGTAATTACGGAGTTAAGTCCCTTCGCACGCACTGAATGCCCTAAAGCGCAAGTGCCGAAAACAAGACGACGTCGTGTGCATTTTATTTTATTCCGGTACCCGATTTCATTTTGATTGTTGTTGGCGACTGCCGATATTGTAATTATTGTTTGTGGCATAAAGTTTTTTGCTGTAATTTTCTTCGTCGAACGCGTGATGATGTGACAATATGACATTGCGCCAAATCACATACGGCTACAGATATTTTATATACAAATAAAACGACGAAACAAAACACAGGGCGAGATATTTTTTTCGATTTATTAGTGCAAACATATTGAAATGAAAGGTTCTCAATATTATATTTCGTAATGAGGAAAGAACGCGGAATTTGACATTTATAACACGGTAAATTATTGGCCCTAGCTATATCGTAGAGTGTCAATAAAAAGTAGAATTAACTGATATACAGTATTTGACTAGTCTTTCCGATTAGATTCGAAACCAGATTCGAGGCCCACCATAATACGAGGCCTACCATAATACTACGAGGCCCACCATAATACAACGAGACCTACCATAATACAACGAGGCCCACCATAATACAACGAGGCCCACCATAATACAACGAGACCC
>WURV02217806.1:0-10622 GCA_011762755.2 Epimenia babai
ACATATACAGCTTTCATAACACTTATATATTTAAACACACCTACTCAGAAAAACACAAAATACACAGATCAGGTAGTAGAAAAACACATACATATCAAAATGCATGATGACTGATGTCGCTGTACGCTAAATTGAAAGAATCAAAATCTTTATAACTTGTGAAACTAGTGCGACATTTATATTACTCAGTTTTAAAACTCCCAAGCACCTTGAGAAGTGACTGAAACATGGTGAAAATATATTGAAACATAGAATTATATATAAGTCATCCAAACTGTACTAGTCCATTATTTATCATATACAGACTTTTAATGAGATGTCCAATGTGTTTATTGTATTAATTGGCCGATTATCGTTTTAATTTATAAAACACAACCAAAACTGCTTGTCCCCGTATCTGAAGATGCGGAGCAAGGCGAAATCTGTCACCAAATGATAACATGGTGATCACCTGATGAAGCATAGTGATCACCTGATGAAGCATAGTGTTTATGCGAAAGCTTGTGATCAAGAAATCAGTTAGTCTATATAAAAGGTGTTGCCCTTTATCTCCTAAGTTACCAAATGATTTGTGCTTTTTCTATGTTCGGCGTACAAGCTCAATGCAAGTACATTGTCCATGTTTATCGATGGTTTATTTTCATATTTTCAAATATTACCATTTATGTGATTGACATTCCAAAGAAGCATTACAAATAGATAATTGATTTACAGGTGATATATGGGTATTTATGATATATGATTGTTGTTAGATATTTATGATATAAACACTCAATCAGCGAGTAGTGAATCGAAAATGCGTATCTAAAATTTTAAAAAAGCGTTATTATCACAACTCTTCGTGCAAGTCTAAATTTTATGTAACACGTAAATACATTGTCCATATTTGTCGATGGTTTATTTTCATATTTTCAAATATTACCTTTTATGTGAGTGACATTCCAAAGCAAAATTTAAAATATGCGATTTTATTTTATGCATTACAAATAGAATTATTGATTTACGGGTGATATATGGGTATTTATGATATATGGGTGTTAGATATTTGTGATATAAACACTCAATCAGCGAGTAGAAAATTGAGAATGCGTATCTAAAATTAAACAAAAGCGTTATTATCACAACTCTTTATGCAAGACTAAATTTTGCGTAACACTTAATACAATCTTGAACCACCGTAAAGACAACACACGCCAACTACAAATGAAAACCACTGTTTGACCTTTATTTATTGTCTATTCGTCGAAGATTATAGACAGGCAACAGAGAGTTCATGCATTAAATTTAGAAGTGATTTGAATGGGAAGTAAAATATGCTGAATATATATATATATATATATATATATATATAAAATAACATTCGGATAGAAGCCGTTAAATACTCTACTGTACATACAAACTATATATTTATACATATACAGCTTTCATAACACTTATATATTTAAACACACCTACTCAGAAAAACACAAAATACACAGATCAGGTAGTGAAAAACACGTACATATCAAAATGCATGATGACTGATGCGCTAAATTATGCGCTAAATTGAAAGAATCGAAATCTTTATAACTTGTGAAACTAGTGCGCCATTTATATTACTCAGTTTTTAAAACTCCCAAACAGCTTGCGAAGTGACTAAAACATGGTGAAAATATATTGAAACCTAGAATTATATTAGTCATCCAAACTGTACTAGTCCATTAATTATCATATACAGACTTTTAATGAGATGTCCAATGTGTTTATTGTATTAATTTTCAATTTCTCGTTTTAATTTATAAAACACAACCAAAACTGCTTGTCCCCGTATCCGAAGATGTGGAGCAAGGCGGAATCTGTCACCAAATGATGTGCCTTTTCTACGTTAGGTGTACAAGCTCAATGCAAGTACATTGTCCATATTTATTAATGGTTTATTTTTTATATTTTTAAATATTACTTTTTATGTGATTGAAATTCCAAAGAAATATTTACAATGTGTGTTTTAATTTTATGCATTACAAATATAATTAATGGTGATTTTTAATGTTGATGTATGGGTGTTGGATATGTGATATAACCACACATCACAATATGCTGAAATTATGCAGATTATGCAGATATTAATAAAAGTCTTGATGTATGTATATCCATCAATTGTTTGCATTTTTTATAGTTCATTATGAAGACCTGGTAGAAGATTTCCCATCAATACGAGCATAAGGTAATTATAAAGTAAAAAAGGTTAAGTACTACATTTATAGACCGCAAGTATCAGCCAATAAAGGCTCTCAGATGCGTTTTCCAATGAAATGTTTTTGGCAACTATTCAGCGCACATACAGTACCTTTGACACTCGCATATCGCCCCGCCAAGGATATCGAGCATCTACGCTCTTTGGAGATGGCCCTTTACAAGGCTAGTCTATGTGGTTGACATGACAATTTGATCAGCCTCACTTATATAAGGGGTGGGGGAAAACACTCAACATTATCAGTACAGTGCTAACTGAAGACATTCTATGATCGGGATGAGGAGGAAGACCTTAATGGCGGCGGGGCAGCTAACTGTTGTGGTTGTCATATGTGAATTGGGGGTGCATTAAAGAGGTAGGTTGTGCCAGCATAAAAAGCATGGTCACTGAAATTAGCAAAATTGATTTTGTACGAGGAACAGTAAGCGTGAGAGAAGATGGGCGATTTAAACGTGCAGAGGAATTGATAAGGATTGACGATGATAGATAAGGAGCCATGCCCTGGATACATTCATATTTAAAGATTTTGAAAGTGATATGTGATGTGACAGGCAGCCAGTAGAGGGAGCAAAGAACTGGAGTTATAGGGGAGCAACGAGAGGTGTGAGAGACTACTTGAGCGGCGCTGTTCTGTAATTTTCGGAGTCGAGAGACTTCAGTGGCTGGCAGATTGACAAAGAGTGAATCACAGTTCTCAATTTTGCTGGTGATAAAAGCATGTACTAGCGTTTCACTGAGTTCAGCTTTCAGGTAGTGAGAGATAGATCGAACGTGGCGTTAATACATATATCGAATCTGAAGAGTTTTAAATATGTGTTTGTGTTGTTTCATATGACTGTCCAATATTACATCGAGGTTGCCAAAGGTAGTTAGAGACTTTGTTGATTGATGGTCATGCCTTAAATAGTGATGGAGATTCCAGGAGGCGGTGTGGTAGGAAATAGTGAAGAGACGAACATCAGGCATATGTGGACTTATTATCTCTTCTATGGTATATGGGCCTGTGTAGGGATGACTTAGCTATTTACCTGCATATGATATATCATCTAGTAGGTAAATGGTACACATGCTTTTTGGCCCGCGTCATTCGAGCCAATAGTACACAGGTGCGCGGGTCATCATGGTAGGTGTGACATGTCGCGGACCAAAAATGGTACATTTTCAACACCAGGCGTTATCTATTGTTAACGGCAGAGGTACCCCGTGCCAGGGAATCTGAAGCACATAGAGCATCTGACAAACGTCAGAGGGAAAAAGCCCTAACAAGGGCTATCCATGGGCAATGGGGTTTAAGGCGCTTTCAGCCCGAAAAACGCCACAGTTAGTATACTGGTCAGAGTGGGATTCGAACCAGAGACCCCTGGATTCAAAGTCAAGCGCCGTAACCACTACGCCAGCTGCCACCTACGATTATTATATAAGACGCTGTACTAGAGATTTGCTCACATTCCTTCTTTCACCAATGTGGAATTTATCGATAGTAAACGGTGTGGCCAGAAAATGTTATTAGATGGATTTTGTTACAACAAAAACGCAGCAATAATGATGGTTCTGTTATGTGGGTGTGTGTGAAACATAAAGTGTAATGTTACAGTCAAAGTTTGCTGTAGCGGCAACATCATTCACAAATCAGACACCCATAATCACTCTAGCGATGCGGACTCTAAACTTATCAAGACAACGATGAGGTGAGATCAGTAATTATTAATGAGCCGTCTATAGAAATAATACATAATCGTACAGTATTTAATAATATTAAGAACATGCACAAGCGCCGGAGAGTCTACGTAAACATCGACGAACAACTGGAAAGATACGCGATGAAGTGAGTACCTTACTTGTGAAAGAGACATGTGTTCATATCTTAAATGATGTAGACATCTGTATGATTTTTCAACCCAGATTCGGGCCAATAGTACACACGTGCTCGGGTCATCATGGTAGGTATGACATATCAACACATTCCAGTTCCTCTGTTCTCAGTGTGTACACAGTAAGGCGCGGGCCAAAAACCTAATAATCCAGGTAAGGATACATAGTCGCCTACTTCTGTAATTGGTTTACAATTTCTATTAGCTCCATCCCTAATCTTTGTCCTATTTAAATGGCATTTTCTTTCACAGCGTCATGTATCTCACGCATTCGTTTGCTTTTATTCTCGACGTATCTAGCGATATCTAGGTTACATTCACCATTTATCTCCCATGTAACGTTACTCAGTGGAAATCTAGGTTTTTGGCCATACACTATCTCGAATGGGGAATAGTCCAGGCTTGAATTGACTGAGTCATTCATAGCGAACGTCACCCAATAAGTACAAGTTTTATTCATATAAATTCATTGTGCGCAAGGATACCGTGAGTTCGTTCTACGCTACCTAGGCTATGATGAACAAAACTAGGCGAAAATTCCTGCGGGACTTCTAATAACGCACAAACTTCTCTCGTAGCCTAGCCTATAAACTCAGAGCCTCGATCACTTACTAGTGTTTTGCATGTACCAAACACCGGCAATAGCGAAAATATAGCGTGACTCACTGACATGGCATCACTACTGGGTGAAGGGAGCATATAGACGTATTTAGAAAACATATCAATGGCCGTAAATATGTAAGTGTTACCGACAGGTGTAGTGGGTAATGGGCCATATAAATCGACCCCCAGACTTCAAACGGTGCATTAGGCAAAGGCAAAGTTTCAACTTTCATTTTAGTGCGAAATTTGGTACTTTTCTACTGTGACATTCATGGCATGACCTAACATAATCACTCACGATCGGGCTTAATCGATCAAAGTAATAGTGGTCAGATATCCGGGTGATGGTATCTTTTATACCACCATGGGCTGCCATAGGGGAATCGTGATACAGTTGCAATATGGTTTTGATAAGTACAGCTGGTACAACAAATTGTAAAGTACCTACAGGTGGTGTAGGGCCATTTGATTTCTTGGTGGGTTTCGAATGAAATAATCAACCCTGTATAATAACATAGCTGATTTTATTATTATATCTTTGGTTTGTTTATTTGTGTCAGGAAGGGTAGTATGCTCGATATAGTTGATTATCGGATTCAAATCGGGATCATTTAGTTGTAGTTCACGTAGACTTTCTAGACTATAATCGGCATGTTTAAGTAACTCTATATTTGCTTGGGCTTTATTGGTATCGGTTTTCTGAGTAATTACCTCCCCAGCACTGAACTCATAGACGAATTCACTCTTTATCCGAGCTGATATCGAATTGTGTTTCTTTAACATCACGGTCAGTACAATTACGTTTGTTACTATTATTCCTACGTGGCTTCTTGAATTTACAATTTCGACTAACTTCTTCGGAATCAGCATCGTATGTAGAGTCTACATAATTTACTGGAGTGACATCAGTCTCACCCTGACCTATAAGGTCTCGTAGGTGAATACTTTCTGGCAGAGTGACTTTCGCCTATTCTCTCTCTGGAAAATATGGCTCATTTTCCTCGGGACTTTGGGAAGCCATGACGTCGGTTGTACTGATCTAGACAGAGCATTGACAACTCGCATCTTATTGGCTGGCTTATAACGAATTTCAAAATTGAATTGCTGCTTGATAGCAAGCCACCGTTCATAAATTGCCCCTTTGAATTGCTTTTGCTTTTGGAATTACGGTTTTAAGGCCTGATGGTCACATTCAACGATGAAATTCTGCCCCCTGAGGAAGGATGCACAATCTAACACGCTAGTTACGCACCTAATAACTCTAGCTTGGTCGGTCCATATGACCTTTGCTGGTCATTTAGAGACTTGGATCCGAACCTTATGACTTTGATCTCGTATTTATCATCCTTCTGGTATGACATGTAGCCAATACCTCGGCAACATGAATCGACACTTAGGTAGAAAGTACTATCGAAATGGGGGTACGATAATTGTGGTGAGTTAATCCACGCATGCTTTAGCTGATCGAATGCGAATTGGCATTCGTGTTTCTTTAACAATTTTGTTAGCGGGCACGCAAGTGCACTGTAATTTGGGAAGTATTTACGAAACCAGTTAAACATGCCCATAGTACGCTTAAGTTCTTTGACGTTTGTTGGTGGCTGATAGTTAGCGATAACATGGAGACGGTCAGCAGGGTATCGTATTCCTGATTGAGATATTTCATGGCCGAGAAAGTTACAGTTATCTTGCCCAAAATTACATTTACTCTGATTAAGTTTGAGTTCAGCATGATGTAAGCGAGTAAATACCTCTGTCAGATCATTGATGTGCTGTTCAAATGTGGATGAATATATTATTACATCATCTAAATAGCACAAGACCTTTTTGAAGAGAATGCCATTCATTATTTTATCCATTAATAATTGAAAGGTTTTTTGGCTTGTTTTTAGACTTTGAGGCTTGTTTAAAACTTTTTAGTAACTTTAAGAAACGGTACGTTCCAAACAGGTATTGAATGCTGTTAAATGTGATGATTCTGCACTTATGGGGCATTAAAAGAATCCTGAATGTCGATCAATTGTCGAAAAGTACTCGGGAGGGTTTTCTGAAAACGCCTCGGTCAAATCCTGTAAATCTGGTGTTGTATAATGAAAGTCTTTGGTTTGCGTATTTAAGTGGCGAATGTCCACACAGAATCTGTTTTGAGCTAAACTGGCCTCTCTAGAGCTTTTTACAAAGCGCTCGGAGTGAGCACATTTCTTGGACACAAGTACCATGGCACTAGTTATTGGGAGCTCAGTGCTAGTATCTACCGGGACAATAACTCCCTGATCCAAAAGCTCATTAAGTTGGTGACGTAATACCTCTTTCTTGTCGCTATCTAACCTGTAGGGTGGTTGGTATTTAGGGACATAATCATCTTTCATGTGGATTTTACGTTCCACCAAATGTGTACAGCCTAATGACGGATTATCTGGCGTTACAAAGACAGCTCTGTGGTTGTATAAGCAAGTTTTCAATTTCTCCGTGTCACGTTGCTTTAACCTTGTAGATATACCCTTAAAGTTGTCCATAGACCTATCCCTGTCGGTATTGTGGCCATTGCTGTGAATTCCCTGTGTACATGTATTCGCCTGGTGAATCACTTGTGGGGACGAGTCTAATTTGACAGGAGTGATATTAGTATTGCTATCTAATATTTCAAACATTGATACGACTGTGTTACGCAATATTCGAATTGGGTTGTCTGAGTTATTGACTAATTTTATTGGGACACATCTTTGTCTGCCACGAAACTGTAATACACTACCGCAGGTGTTGTTTTAAGCCCGAGAAAGGTCATTTGGCGACTGTGGGTTGTGACACTCTGCAGCCCTAAAGATACTCTGGGTTCAACCATACAATTTATCAACACTTCCGTTTTAGGTGGTATAACTACTTTTCATCTAGTTTTAAACATTTCGCGCCTTTTTATTTGCCTAGGCCTTTCATAGCTTTTACCAAAATTAAGGATAGTTTCGTTCTCTCTCATATAAGGTATTCCTAAAATGAGAGGGTGTGGTGTGATGTTTCGTTCACAATGACTACGTGTGTCTTAACACGTCTACGGTTAGCCACAGTACCATATAAAACAGCGGGACCTTCGATATTGATACACGAATTATTAGCTAATCTGATTTGGGCGTTCTGCGGATTACTTCAGTTTTACAATTTTGAGGTAGACTCAAAAAAATTTTGGATACTATGTTTAAAGAAGCTCCTTGAGTCCGAAAGAGAAGCTACTTTCCTATTATTACTAAAAGTTACAGTTTCATATATGAATTTGGATTGATGAACATTATTTATAGGACAACATTCTGGAACATACCCTCGACCTTTGGGGGGGCTCTACTGGTGTCGCCATCCTTTCCCCCGCATGAGTGGCCGCGCGGAGTTTAAAGATGGTTGGTATCTCGGTGGTGTAGATTTATAGGGTGCGACATTCACCGGTTGATATCTCTCTGTGCGTCTGTAACTGTCATTCGTGTTCCCTCTTTCCGGGCAATGGGCCTTGACATGGCCCCGTTGGTTGCATTGGAAACAGAAAATGTTATAGTTATTCTGTCGTCGGTTCGGTTTATACTGCGTTTTTATGTTATCACCGCGAGAGTATCCTGTCCTTGAATCTTCTCTTGTTCGTATGTCGTGGTCGGACGGAGATCTCGTAACGTCTTCATCTTTATATATTTCTCCATATAGTCTGGCATGGTGCAAGGCCTGGGTCAAGGTTGTTGGTTCTTAAGTCAAAATGAATTGTTATAAATGGGCAGCATGTCCCCGAAGAAATATAAATGTCAGGTCTCTGTCCGTTTTGTTCAGGTTGGCTGCAGTCACTGATATCCGATTATAAAACTCGTCCACGCTGTCATCCATTTTCATTGCCATGTTGAGCAATTTGTTTTCATCAGCAAAGTCATTTTTCACGGTCGAAAACCTTTCTTGCAATCTAGCCTTCAAGGATTCGTATGTCTTTCGGTCTTCTTTAGCCAGCGAGAAATAATATTCCTCGGCTAATCCAGTCAATCGTAATGGTAAAGCAAACATAAGTTTCTCCGCCTTCCAATCTTTGAGTGAAGAATACATTTCAAACCGAGTTAAAAAAATTCTCATTGGTTTCTCCACTGAATTTGTCTGTAAAGTCACTTGTATCATATTTTGCAGCCATTGTTTCTTTTAAATTTTACTTAATTGCCGTAATGACCTAATCGAACTTAAACTTTATGTACCGTCGTATATGTACTATAACTTATATACAACTTTCAAACATGTTTATAACACAACGTTCATTGCACACCGCGAATAACATGAATGATTATTAAACTTCTATCACGAATACTTAAATAACATAAACTTATACCAGGCATCTCCACCATATACGGGATGTACGGGTTCTTTAGCTATTATTATCAATATAGAATGAACAACATGTTGTTTCTCTTCATTTCTTCTCTCCTCTCTCCTCTCTCTCCTTTATTTCACAAATTGGTTTGCATATATAGTCACATCTAATGAATATGCATGTACCTATAATATACGCCAAGTAAGTGGAAGCTGATTAGCCAATAGCGATGAAACAACATTCTATAATGGTAGGGCAGTAGTGAGATACAAAGGGGAATAATCGGAAAATATGCCATGTACTGTATTAATGTGTACAAGGGGAGACAATATGGAATTATGTAAGAAAGTAACGCCTTAGAAAACTAATTATCTCCCTTCCCTTCACTACGTTGCTTCCTATACCAACTACCCATTACAGGTACGATTTCATCAAAAACGTAAATTAATGCAGAAAAGAAAACGTAAAAACTAAAAGTAAAATAAAAATTAATAGTGTATGTTTACATGTATTTATAGGTTGATTACCGAGGTAATCGCTGCATGGGCCAGCCTTGGCCCTATACAAAACTAGCCTATTATATAAGGGGGTGGGAGAGGGCCAGAACTTAGTGTGGAAATGCCACTGGTTCCAAATGTCTACAGAGGGCTACATATGTCACACGTCGCTAAGTCTGTGAAAAGTTAATGGCTATTTACAATGAGATGACGACATAGCGGGGAGGTAAGCGACATAGAGATCATATATAGAGCTTCTGAAGCACAGCTAATGTCAGTCGGAAGAAGCCATAAACGAACCACAATACAAGGGCTACCAAGACCCCCATGGGCAAGTGGGTTGTTGGTGTTTTCAGCGATAAAATGCCACTGCTAAGAGCGGGATTTGAACCAGAGACCTCTGGATTTAATGTCAACTGCTCTACGCTAACCCTACCCCAACTGGCACATGGGTCTACAAACGTAATCTCCGGCAATACAATGGAGATAATTTGTTTTATATTATATGTTTTGTTTTATTCAACACAAATGCATGTATACAACAAATGAAATTTAATACACCGATACAGAGTTATACATAATTTACCAAGAGTAGTAAAAATATACACATTTTTACTCCTTATATTATTATGCATGTATGTACAGATAATTATTTCGTTTTATACTGTGGATTGATCTTACTTGTTGAAGGGAGGTGCTGAAAAGTGTGAACTTATTTGGGTATTTATATGAAAATAAATGAATTACAAAAAAAATCAACAGCTTAGCTACCGAACCGAAGGATACAATAATACAATAGAGTTAATAGAGTACTAAAGTCACACGTCACTTCCGCCTAGCAACGCATTTTTCGGTTCTAAAGATAAAATCCAGATGGCGCCTGTCCGTTGTGTAAGCAGGGGCCATAGTCGAGTTAATGTGTTAGTTATGATAAAAAGACATTATTATAATAGACAATGAACTTTATGGTGTCACTGCGCATTAATAATGACATTTTAGCACAGTTGTCTTTTTGATGTATCATATTCGGTCAATAAATGACCAAGTTAGGTCACCCAATACACTTATTCTTGCACAAATGTCACCACAAACTTCTA
>WURV02217817.1:0-10622 GCA_011762755.2 Epimenia babai
ATGTATACATATAGAATAGAGACATACATATGCCGTCATTCACATTGGACCGTACTTAATATCTGACCATCGTTGGTGGAGATATGCAGTCTATACACCTTTATGTAAGGATATAGCTATTTTCCTTTCCATTTCGTCGTTTATTGAGGTTTTTTCGTGTTTGAAATGTACTATTATTCTCAATCAAGAGAACGTCACAGCACACGACTAAGCGCATTCGCGGCTACCGCTTTAAAATTTCGGTTGGTACACGATAACACAGTTTAGGTTCGCGTGGCCGGTCACCTTCTGCGTTTGGGTACTCCTGCACCAACAATCTTACGAGCCCATATTCATCTCGTTGAATTAGCTTCTCTCTAAGTTTAAAAAACCCCAACCGGTATCACTGCATTGTGGAACTGCGTTTTATTTATCATCACCATAATGTCAGTTATGCGACACACATGCTTGTTGTACAGCAGAGTACGTGTTTAACTTAAAATTCAAATTAAGTTAAGCCTACGCGACAGCGACATAGTACATTCATAATTCATACGCAGTAATTTTAAACTTATTAAAATTGAATTTGTGATTGCTGCAATGTTATTGTTGCATAAATAATACCATTGCCGTTTATTACCGCAAATTACTCAATTTTCTAGCTAACAACAGCTGGCCGGTAATTTGAAGGTCGAGGATTCATGACTCGGCGCAGGCAGTTTTTTCAACCTGTGCTTTTCCCGTTGTTTTCACGAACTGCTCACACTTTGACCTCCCTAAATAGTTATTAATTTAATTATTGTCTTAATTCTACTAGTTACTAGAATTTCATTTTGTTTGTGCACGTAATTTCAGGCTGTATCAAACAAGTTGCATGTGCGACACGTTGCATCTACTTCCGTTGTAAGTGCAGTAGTACAGACTACAAATCTGTGGCAGGCATTAGAAATATTTACACACTGCCACAGATTCAAACTGAGAGTTAATGGGAGCAGACAATGTGGTTCTTTGAATAGCCGAAGAGAAATGTACAGAAATATGGGACCTCACATCAGAGAGAAAGGTTTTTTCTGTGCATTTCTCTTGAAGTTATACTGAAAGCTAGTAGATGCATTCAAATTTGGTTTTGAAAACTCCAGAATGTATTCAGATGTACAGTGGTTGAATTTGAGTTAGAATCAAAATCGATCAAAATAGTAATGTAATGATTGTGTAGATAATGGCCTATCTGATTTTGGGTTTCTTGATAACAGAAACCAGTTAAACGTTTACACTAGAGGTAGCGTTGGATGTAAATCTGTCATGGTGGTGAGTTGATATTTCTGCCATCCTCCAAATCTGTAGCTTCTGGTACACTGCAGATAATCAGACATAATGTGACAAAGTTAGAAATTCCACAAAGTTCGCCAAAAAATCCCTTAGAACAGATTATATATTTTTTGTAAAATATGACAATGAATAAATAATATAACATTCTCATCTCATTTTGTTCTACAGCTACTATATACAAAAGCAATAACTAATAGATCATTTCTACCCTAATTCTAACTAACTACTGTTGTTAACTGGATTATGTTAAAAATATACAAATTTGTACCCCTTTTCCATGTATACAAGATATATGTGAGTAGAATATATACAACACCGTTTAGTCAATAGACAAATTTTTACACACTCCCAGATTTGAAGTGATCTTGTTCATATTGATATGTTTGGAGTGTTTGTATTTTTCAGCCTACTCATAAACTTTTTATTAATGGAAAATTCGTGGAGTCCGAGTCAACCAAGTGGATTGATGTACATAATCCTGTGAGTATTATTCCCCTCGTCGGTGTGTCGGGTATAGAGGGTGGGGTGGGGTCGATAACGTGTCTGTGACTAGTAATTGAAGATATGTGAAGTGAATATTAGGAGCATAGGTTCATTGAAACGACTTCATAGTGACAATATTGTAGAAAAAGCAATGTTGTACAAATGTTTGCTATATTTCACTTGACTTTGTTATACTCTCAAGAGTTATATAATGTTAGTCATTTTCTATTGTATTTGGTGACACTTAGGACTTGGTTGAACCTGGTGACAGGTGAGAACCTGGAGGATCTGGTGGCAGTTGTGGGCCTGGAGGATCTGGTGGCCGGTGAGAACCTGGAGAATCTGGTGGCCGGTGAGAACCTGGAGAATCTGGTGGCAGTTGTGGGCTTGGAGGATCTGGTTGCAGTTTTGGACTGGAGGATCTGGTGGAAGTTGTGGGCCTGGAGGATCTGGTGGCAGTTGTGGGCCTGGGGGATCTGGTGGCAGTTGTGGGCCTGGGGGATCTGGTGGCAGTTGGGACAATCGAGGATCTGGTGGCAGTTGGAACAATAGAGGATCTGGTGGCAGTTGGGACAATGGAGGATCTGGTGGCAGTTGGGACAATAGAGGATCTGGTGGCAGTTAGGACAATGGAGGATCTGGTGGCAGTTGGGACAATAGAGGATCTGGTGGCAGTTGGGACAATGGAGGATCTGGTGGCAGTTGGGACAATAGAGGATCTGGTAGCACTTGGGACCTAAAGGATCCGGTAGCACTTGGGACCTGGGGGATCTGATGGAAGTTGTGGAACCCGAAGATCTGGTGGCAGTTGGGACCTGAAGGATCCGGTGGCAACATTAAGGCTGGACGCTGACACTTTTGGGACCTCGATTTAGAAACTGTAGGACCTCGCTATTATCAAGATTTTTTAAAATAATAGATGTTAATGAATGAGCAGCTGATGAAGGCACTTCAGCTTTATCACGAACTCGTTTCCTCTTTTTGGATTTTTGAGCGAGCGTTGATGTGCATAGTTTCTCTGTGTCATGTTGCTGCTTGTGTATTATTGTATAGAAGCCACTTATTTGTTACTAAGGCAACCAATGAGCTCATACGGCGCGTGCCTGAAGCTACTATGGAGGAGATGCGCGGTGCTGTTATTGCGGCAAAAAATGCATTTCCTGCGTGGGCAGATACGACGATTCTCAGCAGACAGCAGCTTTTCTTCAACTACCACAACCTTCTCAAACGCAACATGGTAGATCTAAATGTAGAAAAAACAACGGGATAAAGGCACATGGTAAACTAAGTCCAGTAAAACACAACGGGATATAATATGCTGTTAATGATTTAGATTGTTATTGATGATTTAGTTTGATGTATCATGCTGCGGATGATTTAGATTATGTTATTGATGATTTAGTTTGATGTATCATGCTGTTGATGATTTAGATTATGTTATTGATGATTTAGTTTGATGTATCATGCTGCGGATGATTTTAGATTATGTTATTGAGGATTTAGATCGTGGTTTGATGTATCATGCTGTTGATTATTTAGATCACATTATTGAGGATTTAGATCATGGTTTTATGTATCATGCTGTTGATGATTTAGATCACGTTATTGAGGATTGAGATCATGGTTTGATGTATCATGCTGCCAATGATTTAGATCATGGTTTGATGTATCATGCTGCGGATGATTTAGATCGTGGTTTCATATATGCTGCAGATGATCTAGATCATGGTTTGATTTATCATGCTGCCGATGATTTAGATCATGGTTTCATGTATCATGCTGCGGATGATTTAGATCGTGGTTTATATATGCTGCGGATGATTTAGATCATGGTTTGATTTATCTTGCTGCGGATGATTTAGATTGTGGTTTGTGGTATCATGCTGCGGATGATTTAGATCGTGGTTTCATATATGCTGCGGATGATTTAGATCGTGGTTTGATGTATCATGCTGCCGAAGATTTAGATCGTGGTTTCATGTATCATGCATGCGGATGATTTAGATCGTGGTTTCGTGTATCATGCTGCGGATGATTTCGATCGTGGTTTGATGTATCATGCTGCAGATGATTTAGATCATGGTTTGATGTATCATGCTGCCGATGATTTAGATCGTGGTTTCGTGTATCATGCATGCATTTTGATCAGGATCGACTGGCAGCTGCCATCACCGAGGAGACGGGCAAGACTCTGGCAGATTCAGAAGGAAGCGTCCTGCGTGGACTACGTTAGTAGCATCCATTATGTGACAACTCGGTGGTGGCCCTCTTTGAACGTATACATAGGCTATTGTCCACATTCCTCGCACTGTACCTTACTGAGCAATTCACGTATTGTTAACTATTTTTCATAGTATTATCATTTTTCCTTAATTTTATCGATATATCGCATGTTTTTATACAACATAACCCGTACATTGCGCCGGGGTTGTTTGGTGCGTGGTCATCTCTGTATTTTTCGTCTATACCTACCCACTACCGCTGACCGGTGTACTGTTCCACCCTGACCAGAGGTGGTAGAACATTGCTGTGGCATCACGAATCTCCAGCTGGGCGAGAGCCTGCCTGGCGTCGCTAAAGACATGGACATTACATCGCACCGAATACCGCTCGGGGTTTGCGCTGGAATTACGCCGTTTAACTTCCCCGCCATGGTGCCGCTCTGGGTGGGTGGACACTCTCTATTATACCGTTACTATTGTTGTTATTATCAACAGCGCATTGTAAAGCGATGGGAAATGAGCAAGATTTAAGATTTTCGTGCTATAATATTGAGAAAGATACATCGAGTAATGGTTTATTATAAGAATATATTAGGGATGTAACAGGGCAGTGTTGTATGTGCGACTGACATTTAATATAAGGTAGCACCAAAACCTCGCCTTTTTCCTTTTTAAAAAAAGTTAAAAAAGTCAAAGATTTCTTTTCCCTACTCACATAATGTCGATGGAAACCGATTCAAAGTCTGTCTTCCCGCGATTTCCTTTGCCCACAATCCATCAGACCCACCCGGTGCTACGAGAGTCGTCCGCCTCCAGGTGCATACTTAGTTTACACTTTGATGCTACAATACCCGTCAGCATGTCTCCATTTTCTTGCTGCGCTCAGTCCAGTCATTTGGTACCCCAAAACTCGCGGCCAATCGGCTATCGGCGGTCGTCATCCCCAGGAGAAGCAGTTAGTCGAGCGATAGAGGCACTCGACTCATGATGGAAAGGTCGCGGGTGCGAAACTGTCCGGCAGTTGACGTTTCTGCGATGATCATCTGCAGCTAGTCATTCGTCCCCGATTGCGAGAGTAGACCCGTCTCGAAAATTGGTAGATGGTCGATGTTATCCTGAGCAGGGTGACATGCGAGTCTCGATGGTATTGTATTTGCGCTAAATGGCTGCGAAAATATTTCACTGTAAACCGCATCTGAGAGCCTTTATTGGCTGATACTTGCGGTCTATAAACGTTGTACTTCACAATTTTTATCGTCTTAATTAGACCAACGTTATTACGATTCGAACATATTCGCGATGTACTTGGTTGGACGTTCGTATGGCAGATGTTTCCCGTCGCCCTCGTCACGGGCAACACGATGGTGATCAAGCCGTCCGAGCGCAACCCCATGGCCATGGCCATCCTGGCCGAACTCCTGCAGGAAGCCGGACTTCCGGACGGCGTCCTGAACATCATACATGGCGCCCGCGATGGTCAGTACATTCTTAACCCATCGGGGTAGTTAACGTAGTGCTTAGAGCTTTTGCCTATTAATCCAGAAGACTCTTGTTCAATTCTCGTTCCAACCGGTATACTACCTGCAGCATTTTTCACGCAGAATGCACTTCAAGCCCCTGTGCCCATGGGGGTCTGGGAAGCCCTTGCAGCATGGTTCTGTTGGGGCTATTTCCCTCTTACATGACTGTGTTTCAGGTGCTCTGTATATGGTATGTATGTTGCTTACCTCCCCCTATGTCGTAATCTCATTGTAAATAACCATTAACTATCATAGACTTGTAGAGTATGTAACCCGACTGTAGACATTTGGAACCAGTTAATTGTCTGACCATTGGAAGGCTCAGTGGGTTTTTCACAGTGCGTGTTTTTCCCCACCCCATATTAGAGAGGCTAATCTGTTTGTCGTGTTAACCACATAGGCTAGCATTGTAGGGCATGAACGGCCTTCACAACGATTACTTCGGTAATCAGCCTACTGCTTACTAACTAACATTTTAGCCCGTATACCTGGCGGGCAAAATAACTAGAGACAGACTTTTCCTCTTGTTGATTAGTAGCAATTGGAAACGTGAATGGATTTCAGATTTCCCAGAACAATTCTGTCATATATCATCGCACTGAGCATCTTACTCTGAGATTTTGGACATCGTTAATTAAACCAATTACTTTTTGCATGTTTCCTTGTGTATAACAATGATGACCATGAAACTGTGGGCTGGTGTTTTTCCGCAGCGGTGACGTTCATCTGCGATGACCCAGATATCAAGGCTATATCATTTGTCGGCTCTAACCAGGCGGTACGTTGTTACATGTTACAGTTGGATCAGTGCCTCGGTCATTTACTAAGAGCTACTTAAATGTACTACACAGAACTGCTGATATTTACTACAGAAAACTGCTGATATTTACTACAAAGAACGGCTGATATTTACTACAAAAACTGCTGATATTTACTACAAAAAACTGCTGATATTTACTGCAACAAACTCCTGATATTTACTACAAAGAACCGCTGATATTTGCTACACAGAACTGCTGATATATTATTAATAGCTATTGACTAAGAGCTGACATTAACTAAGATTAGTAAAGCAGTTTTAAACCCTTTTCTGTTTCATTTTTCCTCGATATTATCATAATATCGACCTTATCGTGATATCGGCACTACCAATATTTTCCTATCAATATCGCGATATTAGCAATATCACACTACAAGCACTACTACAACATAGGCAATATCGCAATATTCAAATCTGCATTTCAGGGTGAATACATCTACGAGAGAGGTTCGAAGAATGGCAAGCGTGTTCAGTCTAACATGGTAAGTAACCTCATATTTAATGGACACCTGGTCTGTACTCGAGGTAAATGCTCAATCGTTCTTAGATTGTGTCATCAGTGAGAGGGAGGCACTGCTGCTTTCTTACACCCGCAAAACTCCATTCACCTGCAAAATCTTATTAACGCTCCTACCCTGTAATGGTGTAACGGAGACCGTCTCGTACAGAGGGCATCTTATGGCGTGTCGAGGTTAACGCGTCTTCCATCGTTTCAGGGAGCCAAGAATCACGCGATCGTCATGCCCGATGCTAACAAGGAACAGACACTCAACAACGTGTGTATTGTTTTGCCGCCGTCTTCACTGCTCTACTCACTACTCTGTCACTACTATTTGTTGATTGGTCCTGCCCAGTTTACAGCTCATAATCATTGTGTGCATCATATTCATTATACAGAAACACGCAGTCATAATTCTACTTCTCATTCATCCAATTCTCATACGGCCACTCCTCATCTATCCACTTCTCATATGGCCACTTCCCATCCTTCTACTTTTATAGGCCACTTCCCATCCATCCATTCCTCATCTATCCACTTCTCATATGGCCTTTATCCATCCACTTCTCATATGGCCACTATTCATCCATCCATCCACTTCTCATATGGTCACTTCCCATCCATTTCTCATATGGCCACTTCCCATCCACTCCTCATCTATCCACTTCTCATATGGCCACTTCCCATCCACTCCTCATCTATCCACTTCTCATATGGCCACTTCCCATCCACTCCTCATCCATCCACTTCTCATTCATCCACTTCTGATGCACCTGTTTTTCACACAGCCACTTCTCATTCATTCATTCACTCGTTATTTATCCACATCCCGAAAGACCTATCAGCTAAGTTCCATAACTCTCTACCAATCCTATAAACTACCGTACCGGGCATTACAGTCGACAGCTTTTTGCGGCATTACCCGCAAGTTTCATAGATATTTGCACGAGTAAGTGTCGGGAAGAGCCACTTTTCTCAATATTATCCCAATGTACTTGAGATCGTTTTTTATTTATTTATTTATTTATTTGGTTTATTCAGCAGAAAAAAAAACGGAATGACAATTTACACTACTATGTACGTACATATAAAGGCCTAATTAAAAGTACACGCATAATTTTTATGCAATAAATTTTTATGCAATATGTAAAGACTTGAAAGGAAGCGAAAGAAGTTGAAATTAACTTAAGGTTCGCGCTCAATCAGTAATGTTGAGTAAGGCAAAAACAGGATTCATAATAACATATAGTTTAGAAATTGAGTTTAGCAGTAAGGGCGTACAAGTGATCTAGACAATGTTTCGCTATTCCATGTACTGAAAATATTTATAAACATCTTGCACACATGATATAAAGAAATATAAAGTATCTGCATTAATATATACACATAGTAATCGACAAAACACACTCAGAAGTGAATAGAATGATTACAGACATCGATTGACTTATTGTCATTGGACTATCCGCATCACGAACCAATCAAGTTTTAGCGTTATCCCGCATTCTGTCTTATCTTGGTTACTAACTTCAGTTAGTTGTTTCGTACAGAGATTTAACAGAATATGCTTCAAAATGTCGTAATAAGTACCGCATTAAGACTTTAACTGACTGCGGGGTGTTGCGCAGCTCGTGGGGGCGACATTCGGTGCAGCGGGCCAGAGGTGCATGGCCTTATCAACTGCCGTCTTCGTGGGAGAGGCCAAAAAATGGCTGCCAGAACTCGTAGAAAAGGCTAAGAAACTTCAAGTCGGAGAAGGTGGTTGATAACATTATTCTTGCTCCATTCATCTTGAATTCCAGTCATTTTGAAAGATTACCTTCGAGTCGTAACGAGTTATCCCATATTAATAATTCATCAATATTTGTTTTGATTAGTTTGATTTGCATTTCATGTACGTACAGCATTCTTATGTCGTGTTGACACCAGTATCCCGCTGAATGATTTAAAAGATTCAGTAAAAATATCAAAATCATGCTGCATGCAGAACAATGCACTGTATTTTGTAGTTAACTATTGGTTTTTATACATACCCTGTATATTAGAGCTCATAGCTTCATGTGGTCAATCGAGGGTATTTCATCCCTGACCTATTATGTCAGGTCATATTCGTATTTGTTTATTTTTCTAGTTTCGAGCATGAATCTTGGGGGAGGGGGTCTTCTTAGTGTAGAAATTATAGAGGATCATTTGCTGGACTTGTTTAACTATCTCGCATTGTTTTGCTGTCTCGCATTGTTTCACTGTCTCGCGCTGTTTCACTGTCTCGCATTGTTTCTCATTGTTTCACTGTCTCACACTGTTTCACTGTCTCACACTGTTTCACTGTCTTGCATTTTTTCACCGTCTCGCTTTGTTTTAGTCTCGCGTTGTTTCACTGTCTCGCGTCGTTTCACTGTCTCACATTGTTTCACTGTCTCGTGTTGTTCACTGTCTTGGTTGTTTCACTGTCTCATATTGTGTCACTGTTTTGTATTGTTTTACTGTCTCGCATTGTTTCACTGTCTCATTGTGTCACTGTTTTGTATTGTTTTACTGTCTCGCATTGTTTCGCTGTCTCGCATTGTTTCGCTATCTCGCATTGTTTCGATGTCTCCCATTGTTTCGATGTCTCGCACTGTTTCACTGTCTCACATTGTTTTGCTGTCTCGCATCGTTTTACTGTCTTGCATTCATCCGGTTATAGGCACGCAGCCTGGGTCAGACGTCGGCCCAGTCATATCCCCTACGGCAAAGACCCGCATCTGCGATCTAGTCGAGAGTGGCGTGAACGAGGGTGTGGAATTGTTGCTCGATGGGCGAGGGGTGAAAGTCCCGGGTTACGAGGCGGGAAACTTCATCGGTCCCACCATCATCAATAAAGTGAAGGTGATGCCTAGACGCTGAAGTACGTGTTATGAATGTTTATTGTTTATTGGCATGTGCTAATGCCGGGAATGGGGAGTGTTGGATTATTGTGTATAAGTTATGATTGTGAGTTACAATATTACTTACAATATTGATAGGTACGTTATACCTTCATGGAGTTCACAATGATTAACCATGTTATGAAATTTTTCCTTATTGTTCATTGCATGTAAAACTTCTTCGTCCAGTATGGCAAGAAGCACGCCGGAATATCCCTGGTGTGTGTTTGAACTCTCGGTCTCAAAAGCCGCGCTTCAAAACACATTGGAGTAACCACCACAACTAAGGGTGCACTATAAATAAACCTAACAATAATAATAATAATAATATTGTTGATGGATGGTTCCACTAGGTAACTCGAGAGAAATATACGCTAGTTGATGCGTATGACACTTGATGGCGTAGTTCATTCTCTTTATGATTTTATAAACACATCGCGCGTTGCGTTTCCAGCCACACATGGAATGTTACCGCGAGGAGATATTCGGCCCGGTTCTCTGCAGTATGGAGGCCGACTCGCTCGGCGAGGCCATCGATATCATCAACAATAACCCGTACGGGAACGGCACGGCCATATTCACGACGAACGGTGCCATCGCCAGGAAGTTCGTGCACGAAGTTGATGCCGGAAATGTGAGTACACGATGTTGAGGCCGGAAATGTGAGTACACGATGTTGATGCCGGAAATTTGAGTGGACAATGTCGATGCCGGAAATGTGAGTCGACGATGTCGATGCCGGAAATGTGAGTATACAATGTTGATGCCGGAAATGTGAGTGGACGATGTCGATGCCGGAAATGTGAGTGGACGATGTTGATGCCGGAAATGTGAGTATACGATGTTGATGCCGGAAATGTGAGTGGA
>WURV02217828.1:0-25525 GCA_011762755.2 Epimenia babai
ATATATAAAAACAACTCTAGTGATGGAGGGAAATGATTCTTGTGATAGAAAAGTAACAGAGTACAAGTGATACAAAGATTCCAAGATACGTCGGTCAGCTACATATCTCCATGCCATGCTGGTCTAATGGCTAATAAATAACTCGACGATATAAGGTTAATTACTACGATTTTAACACTGAAGTCATCTTAAGGTTGAAAAACTACAATTAGGCTTATGGTACAATTGAACACCAGTTCGTTAGTTCATATTTCACATTGAACTTTATATGTAACTTTGCGTCTTCAACGTTCATACGACAAGTGCACTTTAATTTAATGTAGTCAGGTGGTCGACCGGGACAAACTGATAAAATATATATACCTTCATATTTGTAAACACGCCCGTTGATTTCTTTTCTTCGAATGCGTGTTGATCTCCGTTGATCTGAGGCTATGCGTTGGGTCGAATCATGGCGCGTATGTCGATTACAGAACCACGGCAGATACCCGGTTACCAAATTATGTAGTAGGCTATACTATACGTGAGTAGAAAAGTCAAAATATTGAGGGTAGTTGATTAAATTATGATTTCAATTATCTAACATATTTTTCGATCTGGCGTTCATTACGGTATGTTATGCTGTTGTCAAGAGGTGCCGTCTTTCCACTACCAGTAGCCGTTGTTTTCGTTATGCAGGTCCGACTCTTTGGAACAATCTTCCATATGAGATTAGAACTGTTCGTAGTCTTTCTTGTTTTAAGCATCGGCTCAAGTAATATCTATTCACTTTGCCGTCTTAACTTGTTCTACGTATTTTGTTCTTATGAATCGCCACATTCGATTATTTATTATTTTTCTTTTTTTTCACCGTGAACTGCTCTTTGAGCATGCTGGTCATGGAATCAGAGCGAAATATAAATAACCTATTTATTATTATTGATCAATTATGCAAACGAAAATAAAGGCCTTGTTATCATCTTTTACATAGTTGTCTTTCTAAATGACTTGTTTAAAATCGTGAGGGATTTGATGACATCTCTAACATGTCTGTCTATTCGAATGACTTATGAACCGTGGGAGGCTTCCTGGAGTCTTTGATATGTTTGTCTTTTGTCTGTGACCTGTAGATTCTGAAGGGCTTACGGGCATTTCTCAGAGAGCGCCCTGGTCAAAGACATGTTGTAAATTGTTTAGGTCTTGTCGGCGCTTGTCTCAGAGTTGCTTTCGCCGAGTGCGGTAGATTAATGTTATACTTCCGTTTCACCTTTCTCTAAAATTTTTTTCGTTATGCGCTATAATTTTGAGCGTGTTGTTTTTATTTCAGAATCTACTAAAGTAATATCTATAGTCATATACACGACGGACGATGGAGAAGAAATCCTTTACGATAGCAGCATTGTTGGGAAAGGCGGACGAAACGACGCTGAAATCACCTGACATTGGCGCGAGTCAAGGTCGTTTGAGTCCGGCGACGTCGTGCGGCTCGCCTGTATCATCCAATTCTGATACATCTCGCGCGTCGAGCCGGGAGAGCAGTCCGGCAAGGGACGAAAAGATCGTCGTAAAATCACCTAAACTGACCGGAATGGATTTGACGCAGAAGTCATTCGTCGCGACAACAGAAGGCGGGCCGGTGTCTCTTTACTCTCAACATTTGAATTCCTCCGGGGGGTCATACAACGCGATGTATCCGTATCTCGCCGGCATTCAACAGCAACAACAACAACAGCAACAGCAACATCACCACCACCAACAACAACCACCCAATTACGGAAGTACGTACGGGTTACCATTTCTCAGCGGGAGCGCGTTCCACCGGCCGTTTTCCGTGAACGAACAGAATATCAAGATCTGTCAAGTGCAGACGCTGCAGATGGAATGGTTAGCGAGGAACGGCTTGTACCCGGCTCGTGTTCTCGATTACGCAGGTACCCAATACAGTAACACCACTTGTAATAACCGTCATCGCTTTCGTCGGGAAGTACTTGGCGTTCGCTTTTTTCAGCTAATTGTTTTTTTAATTATTTTTTCCAATTTTTATTGAAAGTAAAGACTCGGGCTAACGCCCACAAGTCCCAACACAATCATCTATATACATACAACAATATATAAATATTAAAACACACAAAATGTACATGAAAAGATAAAAACATACTTAGCTATATACAAAAATACATGAGTGTGATATGTAAATGTCCTATTTGTCCGAGTTGTGTGGAATTTTCCTTAAAAATACGAAAAATACTACAATCAGTATATATGAAACGCACAAAAAGTACACGAAAAGCCTACATACGTAGCTATATAGGAAAAACAACAGTGTGGTTTAAATTTCTTATTTGACATTGTTAACAATTCGTCGAAAATACCTATGACATAATATAAGAATCCGTGATTGGTCAATCGTCACGCTGTTTTGTGGCGAACGTGGTCATTCGTCCAGGTTTAGCAATACGTTTTAGTTGAATCGCAGGTTAACAACATCAAACAACACACGAGTATATCGTTGTTGCTGGTCGATTTCTAAATATAAGGAAGAACATAAAATGTTTTATCATATTATAAGCATTATCTTTTATTGATGTGATCGATAATTTACTTCAGTTACCCGCACGAAACGACTACACATAATCGTATACAATGCCCCTAATTAGCATAATTTATGCAGAAAATGAGTTCCCACTCTTTCGACGGGTATTTAGCGAGGCCTTTTGGAGTGACGAGAACGGGTAAATTTGACAAAAATAAAAAAGTAATGGTAACACCTTCTAGGCTAACTGAGAAAACGACCCACACAGGCTTTCCTGTACAAGTAGGCCTATACCGCGCCTAAGTACGGTATGGCTAACGCGACTACCCACGTCTTTATGAGTAACTTTGAGGAATAGATCAACATGGACGGCGTCGATGAACCAGTATTAGATGCATTCGTAAACGTTTTAGAAGACGATGCTGAGTTTACATTAAAAACCGTGACCCAATCAGATTCTCTTTGAGAATTTGAGGATTTGAGCGCACTTAATTTGCAATAGATAATTATTATAACTCCATCGCTTTAATTTATAGAAAAGTCAGTTTTTTAAAGTACATATACCGAGCATTTCTGATGATGTACGCCGAAAATAGTTTAAAAGGTAAAAGGTCAAGTACAACATTTATAGACCGCGAGTATAAACCAAGACTCTCAGATGCGGTTTACAATGAATGTTTATGGCAGATATATTTCGCGCAGATGCAATACCTTCGACACTGCATCGAACATATCACCTATCAATGATAATATCAAGCCGCTACCTATTTTGGAGACGGGCAATTACATTAATTATACAGATATTGCACCCGTCTATATACCTGCAACTTCTGTACGTACACAACTCATACATATACCCACGTATTATCTACACAATCCTACATATACATACACAAAAAGAATAGAGGAGATATGCGAACAATTCGACTTTCTATAATATTAACTTCCTTATACTGTAGTTCAAGTAATATAATAACGATGACGATTACGACGTCAACTAGAATGACGTTGATGGCGGCGCGAGGACGAACACGGGGGCGAGGGCATTGGCGTTGGTGGTGGCGATAAATAACAAACGACAAATTACTAACGATAAACGACAAAGGATAAACGATTAGTAATTTCAGCTTATTTCCCGTGAGAGAAATTGAGGGGTCTAGTGTCTTAATTAGCAAAGAGCTGACCATTAAATCGAACAGGCTTTAATTATCGCAGACGACGCAGAAAGCCCTTCGGTGTCACGTGCGCGAATATGGAGATTATCGATGAGTGATACGGACATTACCGATGAGTGATACGGACATTAACGATGACTGATACGGACATTACCGATGAGTCTTCGGTTGCTCACGAACGTCGTCTTAAAGCAGTCTGTAAGCTGGGTCATTAAAAGTTATATATCTCAAGATTTCAATTGTACCTAGGCTTTTAAAACACTCTACTCTGTCTGTTTCTATTACAACTCGCGAGAGGTCATCATCAGATAGTATTGTTACTCAAAATTTGAAACCTGCTAGACTTCGAGACAATGCAGTGTCTGTCCAGCGCGATAACATCACCATTGAACCCACTTTGGATGTTGAACTGTGTTCGGTTATATAGCATCAGTTCACTATTCTCACTGAACAGTTCCGCGCGCTCGGTAGTGATCTGGTAACAAGTTCAGTTTCGTCAATGAAAAGCTTCATAATATCGACTAGCGATCGAATTCCGAATTCGCACCGATTGGACGTTTAGAGAAGCGCTAGCAGGAGATATAGACAACATCGTCTTCTCTGAGTGAGCCCAAAAACTAAACACGCAACCGAGTCGATCGATAATAAACAAGATAAAATTCTGAAATAAGTAAATGACCGCTCTTCCAGAATGGATGAATTCAAGCGCAGACAAGCTGTCTGTGACGTAGAATCGAAACGTCGCACGATTGACCTCGAGGCTAGAGGTCGAAGGTTAGCGATTCTTCGGTACCACTATTGTCTGGTGGCGTTTCCGGATATTTTTCTCGTGATGTTGGTCTAAAACAAAGCGAATATCTCTCACCTTTTATTCGCGTGTTTCATCAGTGATGCTTTATCGTGTGACCCACTAGGAAAGCCTGTCGCTAGCGGAATGCGTATTGGCTGTCTATTGTATGTGGACGATACTGCCATTGTCAGACAAGACTTGCTTACAGTTGGAGATCGTTCGGTGACGTGCATAATGCCCCTCACGGGGCGTAACCATTAACTTTAATAAAACGAAGATTGCTGTTTTTAGAAGAGGTTCAGTGCCAAATAATTTTCATTGTCTTATGCTGGACAGCCTATACCAGTGGTGGATAAATTTAAATATCTAGGCCTATGTTTACTGATAATGGGTTGTTTATGGAAGTTCCAAAAAATTGTCCAACCGACCCATTAGATCACAAGCGATATTGCACCGCAAACTCGATCAATTCAAAGGATGTGGGTATTTCTTGACAAATGCAACTTGTATGAACTCATTGTTCAAGCAATATTATTAACTTTTAATATGTAATTGTGGTGAACTTAATTTAAAATTTTTATTTTATATAAAATTTCATATTCTATGCTTTTGTAAAGTGTGACTGGCAGACTCATGACTAAAGCTGCACTCATAATACCATAATAATAATTGTGTGGATGTGAGGTTTGGGGGTCGAGAAGTCATGCAGCATGCTAAGCGAGAGCTTCGCTTTTAAAATGGTCACGTGATGTTCGCGATAGCGTCCCAACGGCGATTGTATTTTTTGATAAGGGCAGACAACCTTTGGGTATTAGCGCAAAAATACGGTTTGTGAGTTTCCGGTCTTGAGCCTGAAACATATTCGAAAAGGTTGTTTGGTGAGAGAATGTTTAGCGGCATCCGAAATAAACAAGACTCGTTGTTGTTCGAACCAAAGTCATCCGAAATCAATGGCATTGGGTTTTTGTTTCGATGAACATCTTCCCTAATTTCATCTGTGTCTCTAAACAGCAGATCCTCGACAAATATTACGAAAAATGGGACTCACATATTACGGAATCGACTAAATTGCGCCTATAGCATCATTGTGTCGAATCTCTGCAATCTGTTAACATGAAGACCAGTGTTGGCGTCACAGACCTATACATTTTGTGGGTGTGTTTTCATTATATTTGTATACCGGATTTTAGAAGTATATTATTGGCCAGGTGCCTATTTAACGATTACCTATCTTATCTGTCGCTAGCTACGATTGAGTTTTCGAGTTAACAATATTTTAATCTCAAAAAGACACGTGCTTCCGTTAATTTCGTACAACTTAGGTTTTAGGGGGATTTTTCTACGAGATAAAAGACATTATATAGCAGGTGTCTACATTAAGCGCGATAGGTTTTGGAACTAGGAATAATTGATTAGGAGGAACTAAAGTTTTAACAGTCATTAAAATCTTTTGAGAGATAGAGCATGATTTCATCTGTCAACGCTTACACAACCTCGCGCGCGCACACATATCGTTTTTCTTAGGTTAAGCTTTATGCAAAATCTCATTATTTTTTAAGTAGATTTGTAAGACAGTGTTTGGTTGCTTGTCCCGGAGCGTGATAAGTCAGTTTGTACAGCTTCTACATATATACATTGCATTGTATTGTATTTATCGGCTGATTACCGAAGTAATCGTTGTGATAGGCCATTCTCGGCCCTTTACAAAGCTAGCCTATTAATGTGGTTAACACGACAATCTGATTAGCCTCACTTATACGGGGCGGGAGAAAACGCCTAGTGCGAAAAACCCACCGAGTCCGGGCAGACAATTGACCTTTTTCCATTCACGCCACTCGTTCCAAACGTCTACATATGAACTGCTTAACTTTGGCGTATTGCGGTATAGCGGGTAACTGGATTTTAATCCGCGCGTGGCCATATGGAGAGCAGGTGGTGGAGTGCGCTGCTCATCTCATCGGTAAACAACGCAGTCGGCCGAGGAGCGAGATTAGCGGATCATGGACCAATCGTGAGCCAATAACTGAGCGAGTATTGATTCGATCTTTCATTTTGCAGAATATCGCGATTATTGTTGTTGCCATAGGTATTCCTTATTCGGCGAGTTTTTGTATACGATACTAATATAGACAGATATACGCACGTCTGTAGTTGTACGCATTATACTATAATCTCTAACAATGTCATCGAATCGTGTCTTTCTTTAACACGACGTTAGAATCGGTGAGAAAGAAAATCAATCAATCATAAATCAATCCTCAACCAATCATAAATCGATCGATCGATATGAATTACGTCCCCTGGTTTTTAGTTCACTGGGTAGTTCATAAAGTTAATACACGCGTGAGCACGAATTTCAATCTAATAGCCTTATGATTATATTAACGAGTAAGTCAAATCTTGAGGGAGGGGGCGAGGTTGTAGTTAAACGGTGTTTTTATGCATCAGCCTTATTGATGTTGATAAGGCTTACTTTTGATTAATGACGGCCGGAAAGAAGCCAAAAAGATATTCATATATAAGACCGTCTTTAACCCGTTGAAATGTTGGTAAAATCTTTTTCGATATTACCTAATAGACGAAAACATGGGTGGTGGAAAAAAATTCCCCGTACTGGTGTAATTGTCTTTTTTAACGAAATGGTCTGTCGAGCCGCGCGCGCATGCTCAGTAATGACTAAAAAAATATCCCCTATTGAATGAGATCGTACTCGGCGTCCACTTCATCGTTTAACGTCATTGATCTGTTAAACGTTTGTCTTCGATAAGAGAGCGTTCTCAGCTAATATTTGTCACGTTCAGAGAACCACCGTGAGTCACGTGATTAACACAAGGCGGTCTATAATAAAGTCCCTTTAAGCGACAATCGGACGGAATTGGCAATTAATTGTAATCCCGCTATTGACGGCCACAGCGCCCCCAACACGTTTCGTCCATAGAAATCTTCTAATTAACGAATTGAAACCTCGGCGGCTGTCCGCGACGTGCGCGAAGACGTGCGCGAAGACGTGCTCGGATCATGTTGCCTGCTGGTTTTATTCTTCTAGTGACGTAGCGAACAGTGAGATTATACGGCTATTTCTGGAAGGCTAGCGAAATGCAATATAATGTTGACGCTGCAAACTATTCCGGGTAGAGGGGACAACCCTTTAGGGCATTGCATTAAAAACATTATAGTTGCAATATGATACAACTCGAAATTGGTTGTCTCAGACTCTTGGCTGTTATTCGACACACTTCGGATGATCAGTTGTGCTGTCTTGTCCATACGCACTGACAAAGTGAGCAGATTTCTTTTTGTGTATAAGCGACTATATGTATCTATATTTATACATTAAAGAGAGATTTCGACGTATAGAAATAAATTCCCTCCGTACCTCAATGGTTACTATCACTCGCATCTTACAGGAAATGTCCTAAATATTATATTGATTTTATTATAATGGGTACGTTTTTCAGCCCAAATGCAAAACCCGCTCAGCGGTAAAAGCCGACGGCCGCGCACGGCGTTTACCAGTCAACAACTGCTGGAGTTGGAGAGACAGTTCAAAATGAACAAGTACCTGTCACGGCCGAAGCGGTTTGAGATCGCCTCCTCGCTCATGCTCACCGAAACGCAGGTCGTGGAAAATGAGGAAATGTACACATTTATGAATTCGTTTGACAAATATTGCCCCGATCTTATAAACATAGTCATTGATTGTTTTTTTTTTCGGAACTTCATCGTTAACAATCTTCCACCACTTTCTTCAATGCAGTCACAATTTGAAGAATGCCCTTTCACGGGAACACTGTCTCTAATCTCGGCTACCCGAGGTAAACTGCGATCGAGTCGAGCTCCCCATTTTTATAAAGTTTAGTAGTCGTATGACAAAAATGCAAGTGACTTTCAAATACACTTTGAGATTGAGAATGAAATTTCATTCAATAAACCCGACGGAGCATATTACATATATTATGTGAAAGATCGCTCCTGAATACACTCAATTAGTGTCAAAAGGTGTTACCCCTGCATTTTCTTGTATTTTTGTTTTGTCTGATACCACCGTCATCATATCTCATTTCACACAATTGTTTATATGAATTGTGGAGGTTGATTTAACGACATAAATACGGACTCCCTATAGTAAAAGAACCAACCGCATAAGGTAAGACGAAAATAGATAATGTTTTGGGCCCGCTTCATAAACGTCTCCCTTAAAACTTGTGTCAAATAACCTCATCTGTAGTACAGTAACTGTTAGTATGTCGAATATTTTGTCGTTTGGTATGATTTTTGGGAGTTCTCATTCGGATTCCCTGTCTCGTATTTCTAGAAGTTTTTACTTTGAAAAGGATTTTTATTCCCATATTTTATTCATATATACGTTATTAAACTCCCTACACCCCCAGCAGTCAGGAGTCTTAGAGAACCGATCCAGACGTGGATATGGCGCCAAAAACAAATGCACTTTTTTAATTTTTATTATTTGTTAATCTGTGATATTCGCTGTACAGCATGGATGTTATTTCGCCAATCTCAGGCGGAAGCGATATTTCTAGTGACTGTTGTTTTCCGCAGGTGAAAATCTGGTTTCAAAACCGCCGCATGAAGTGGAAGCGGAGCAAAAAGGCGGCAAATGATGCTAAAAAGCAGCAGACGTCGGGGGGAGATAAGCAACATAAAGATGCCAGCCACCACGTACAAGGCCACGGTAAAGAAACACAGGTCAAGGAAAACATAAATCGTACAGACTCTGGAAGTATTAAAGATCACAGCAACCACGCTGGTATCGTCGAAGACATGGCAAGATTCCCTAAGGCTGGTCACGTGACACATGGACATAAACAACATACGATACACTCTAACGAACACCTACAACAGCATTTACATCGTCGTTCTGACTTTGACTCGTCGAATCTTCAAGCAACACATTTATCGACTGTCTCCGTTTTATCGTGACACTGTCGCTCATAAAAATTGTTATCAATGCCAATGTACTGAAGTCAAGGAAATCTCGAAATGTGGTAGGTCCGTGACTGTGTTGTAAAAGTATCGCTCTTATAATAATTTAGTTAAATATGTCTCAACGCGCTATAAATAATATCACTAAGACATTGCGATCTTCGAATGCTTCCCTATAAGTTTATCAGACAAAGAGGTGTGGATGGCCGCGGCGTGTATACGAGAAGTACTAAAGGTAACACCAATTTGATTGCACCTAACGAAGTAGACTCGTAAAAACGGGGTGTTACTTTTGCATTTTCATATGAATAACGTGCTCACTTTCCAAGTGTTCAAATCTAACAACGAGATTTAAAAAATAAAATAGTAATGAACATAGTGGTCGTAGTATAGCGAGGCGTGTGCATTCATCGACAATCCGGGACGATATAATTTAACATAACACGCGATTCAAACGACAATAGGGGCAATTTCTTAAGACGGATTGTGTCATGGATATATTACGAGTATCGACTGAAGGAAAATTCCGATCGCTCGGAGGAAACATGCTATTTAGAAGTTGTGGGTCAGCTTGCCTGTAACAACTCACACCTTCACCGATCGTTCCCATTTGCGAGTCATCTTTCCCGATGAGACCGGAGAAAAAGCGGAACACACCAGAATCGGCTGACTTAACAAATTTAAAAGATTTTCTCCGTTCTTTTTCCCTCTGTGCTCTGGCATAGACGGTATAGTTCATCGGATGATGATCTCCTGAAACTGAAGCAGTGTGTGATCATAAAAATTGGTTAATTTATATAGATCTTACCCTTGACCTAGAACTTTATTACTAGTTAGATCACCACGGTTACCGGTCCTTACACTGTTACTTTGGTGTATATTACCCAATATGACTACCTACCACTGTGTTTAAGGTTGTCAAAATACCAGAAATACATCAAGTTGAATCGGCCTTCGTAGCTAAGTTGCTACAGCGTCATATCGTCTGCGTGGGGGTCAGACGATCTTCCGCTATTTATCTGCCACGTGGCTGTTATATTTGATAGTATTTTATTTTGACTGTATATAGTTGTATTTTATCTTTATACGCCGTCGCTATAACATTGATCGTATTCATTTTTAACCTTCATTGTTTTAAACATATTTTTATTTCAAACATCGAAATTTGGATTGAGCTCGAGCAACTACTCAAGTTAGCTCTTTCCAACATGGTAAAATACGCAGTAGGATACAAAATGGCGATGTCATCTTCATATATAAAATGAATCCAGCTATTATGAAAGAAAATTTATACATGATGGTATGCGTCGCATATTATGATTATAATATCCCTGCAAATATGTTAATCATATGTAGATTTAACACCAAATACTAATAAAGCAATTTAAATTACATTCTCAACCTTCACTGTCCACTGAAACCACATACGAACCTCTCTCTACGATTTTTGTAAATTATCGATAGTGGCCATTGTCATATGTTGTACAAACGGTCGATTTGTCGAGCAGCTATACAGTCTTACCGAGCGCGTGGTCTCTTACCGACCGCGTGGTCTCTTACCGACCGCGCTCACATCCTAACGAGTACGCATTTATTACACGTGCCCTTATAATTTGTCCAATCAACGCCCGTTTAACGTTATTTAGATACATGCATCTATCTAACTACTTGTAGAAATATGGCCCTACACACATCAGTTTCATAAGTCCTCATTTAGTGTTTGCCTGGATCTTGCTCCTACGTAACAACAAAACACGCTGCTGTCAATTTCTGATGCTGATGGGAATAGCCTCAGTTGGTAGAGTACCAGACCGTTCATCAGGAGGTCGTGGGTTCGTTGTCCCATCAGAGGTATAGGTTTTCTCTGTGCATATCTCTCCAGTCAATTTTAAACGTCTCCATGAGGAGTCAGGGTAGTAAAAGGCCACTTCTTTCCAATCACCGCGCATGGGTTTCAGTAAATTTTTCGGTTTCAGACTATACGGTTATTTACGGCAATTTCCGACATGTTTCAGCGGGTTTAATATCGATAACGATAAAGAGTGACAGGAATTGACACTGCTTTTAATCCACATGTCAAGATATTTGGGAAGCGTCCATTCGATGGAGCGAATATCGAATATTAACTGTGAATGTAGTTGTTATGCTACCAAATCCTATTATTCCACTACTTAAAATGTATTCTTTGTGAACACTATTATCCCGTTATATACCGGATAAACGGTTACTCAAGAAAAAAGAACTATAACTTCAAGCAGATAAATCAAAATTTACCTATTGACCGGGGCGATATTGTAAATCGCTGACTGACACTTGACAGTGTGGTCAGGTCGTCAGGTGTGAGCGGCATGACAGTCTGGTCAGGTCATCAGGTGTAAGCTGTAATATAGGGTGATCCGTAGGTCTATGCACCTCGTACCTTGTTGTATTAACGCATCAGACCGTTCCTGTATCATCTCTGACTAATATTATTCGACGGGTTTTTTTATGAAATGCGATGTCTGCCCAAGAATCTCCATAGCGAGTATATTACTTTACTAATTATTATATTATTAAACTAATTATTATATTACTATACTAATTATTATACTTTCAGGTAATAACGTGTCCGATAAATTAATATTTTATTGTTAAGTAGCCTTCAACTTGAACCATTATCTATGCTTATATAACCAATTACAGCATGTATATTAGCGGTGGGTGTGGTTTTATCGGCCACCACGCATGTCATGTCTTTCTGAATCGATACCTAACGAGTAACTAGACAAGACCCATAGGGAATATTTAGATCCGAAAGCTTGAGAAATCAAATATATATTTAGTCTATAAGGTGTTGCCCTTTTACTCGTTTGCCATTCCCCAGACTGACGCGGCTGCCCTCTTCGTTTCGTAAGTCGAAACCTGTATCACCCCCATTTGTCCCTACTAATGACTGTAGATAATATGTATGGTTATGGTCGACTTGTATACTTTGTATGTACATGGGTATAAATCAAATGATGGTTATAAAATTGCCCGGACAGAGTTGGGAATTAGGATATCTAATTTCTTTGTGCTAATAAAATGAATTTTGTGATTTGGTGATCGTCGCTGTTTTTCAGTCTCACATCCTGCGTGTGACAATCGACTAGGATTACTCCATTGTGTAAATCTCCATTGGCATTTGACAAAAGTAGCCCACATCATGGTCTAGTCTAGTTAACACGATGGACAGGTTAGCGTCATTCAACGTGACGATGAGAAGTCACCGTGGCGCAAACTACAGACTCTCGGCAGTCATTTGACCTTCGTCCATTTCAACCACTGGTTTAGGCAGCCAACAGACAGCTTAGGTCGAACAGTCTTCTGAATTTAATAAAGGTAGTAATTACATACCGCGAGGTCATACAGCGAGGTAACGGGATAGCAGAGAGGTTGGCGTTATGACACGGTGATGCCAGGATCCGAAAGAAGGTCACGCTAAAGGAGGGAAATTCCTGGATAACGACACTGCATGGACGACCAACACCCTCAGATCTCCACGATCCTCGTTACGTGTAATGAAAACATCTCTGTATGGATATACACGCAAGCACTTTTGGTGGCACTTCATTTCTTTGAGAACAGCAAATATTCTTCGTCGTTGTTATCTTTTATAAATCACAGCATATCGTTTTTGGAAGTACAGTGAAACCTGCTCTAACGACCACTCGTATACAGCGACCAACCAGTCGTCTTAAGCGACCGCCTTTCGGCGGTCCCGAACGTTTTCGGTATATAAGTACACCCACTGTATTAAGCGACCACCTGTCTTAAGCGACCGTTTCACGCCGGTCCCGCAGACGGTCGCTTAATACAGGTTTCACTGTACTCGTATATCCCGAGATCATGTACAACGTTGATGCCAACTTTAATAATGGGCGGATATGGATGGTGTTTTTAGCAATACGTTGGTCGGGTGGCAGCACAAAACGGTTATCGACTCCATCAGAACTACCTGAGCCGTTAACGCTTATTACTGATAAGTCGTTTAATATTATTCACGCGAGGTTCATTAAGATCATGACATTAATGTCAGAGTATATGTTTTTTAACACGTCAGAGATAAAACATAACTGAGAAAACAACTCGCGTTTTATCGCATTCGACAATCCCATGAAGTTGTGCCCTGATTTCATTCGTCATTCATAAAAATCGAAATGGTCGAGTCTTTATGATGCTGTTTTTTTGATAGAAAATAACAGTCGCGACGCAATAGTCGTTTCTTTATTATACTATCGAGAAATTTTACAGAGAATTACTTCGATACGAATCGTATTCACGTATGAAAATCTTGCCCTTTTCTTTTCTTTAGAGGAAGGCGCTGGGAATCCTGTTTATACACGGGACTAGCACGGCCAGGAGCCGCTTGTACGACATTCGCGTTTCGTTGCATCCGACTGCGTGGCGAGCTTGCTGCCGGATGTAATAGTTCACGAAACAGAAGCACAGCGGCTATAGTGATCCTCATGCTTCTGTGACCATATTGTTTAGACCGACGCGAATCTCAGCGTCTCGACTCTCCCGTAGCGCGGAAGTGACGCAAAAACACCGGATGACGTGGCGCCACAAAACGATTTGCCGTATTTTTCTGTCATTTCTGCTGCTAGAATACGCGACAGACGAAAATTCTACTCATAAGTGTCGGTTATCGGTTGATATCGTGGAGTTTAATATCTCGCCACTCGGACCGAGCGCGCGCCTACTTGAGTTAGCGAACAGAACAAATACGATAATCCGATCGTAATGAATAGTAATATCTCTAATTAATCAGGGACCATCTGTGCCAGGGACACGTGTCGTGCGTTATTAATACCTCGTCAAGTTAAAACGATAAAGACGTATTGACTGAGGCCGTGGATTGTCAAACCGGTGTAATGAAGTGGAGCGTAGATACCGGTCCGCGAAGAGAATATTTCTCGAGGCCGTCTCTCACACCTCCACCTGCGCGACTTGTCGGGCTGAGAATCGTCATCGATGACTTGTGAATGATTTTTACCACCTACAATCCGTGGTTTCTTGCAGAATTCGTGCTCTCACAGGGAGAAAACCACATATGGACTAATAAAGACGAAAAAACAATTCTGTGTAACCCTTTGACGACCACATAATGGCTATAATCATTAGGCACTTTGGTAAATCATGTGACCTACAGATATTTTTATTGCATCAGCAATGATAAAAAGCGCCTTAAACCCCTGTGCCATTGGGAATCTGGGTAGCCCTTGTAGTGTGGTTCTGTTAGGGCTTTTCCCCTCTGGCGCGCCTGCGCTTCAGATGAATAGTGTCTAGGTCGCTTACTTCCCAGCTATGTCGCCATCCCATGTGAATAACAATTGACTATCATAGACTGAGCGGTGTGTGCGACATGGAACCGGTGGCGTGAATGGCAGGTTAATTGTCTGTCGAAATTCGGTGGCTTTTTGGAGTGTTTTCCCCTACCCCCTACACGTGAGGCTAATCAAATTGCCAATTAAAAAACTCCAATAGGCTAGCTTTTTGTAAAGGGCCAAGGATGGCTTCCGCAACGATTACTTCGGTAACCGGCCTGTAACTACATACATAATGGTGACGTCGCAAACAAAAGAAAAAGAAAGATCCAGAATTAGGGCGGTAAACGTCCGAAAAAAAACAAATTTGAAAAAATTGTTTTAACTTGGTGATTAGAACTTGAATATAATTACGTTACGACAAAATATAGCCTGGTAGCCTATACGACAACGGAATATTCTGCCGAACACTAACGAATATATTGGGCTCTCTTTTCATCATTTAAATTCGATCTACCTAAATGCTATTGTTAATGATTTTATATTTCCGTATTAAAAAACTCGTTAAGCGCCTCAATGTGTATGACGGAAAAGCATCCAATAACCACTGTTTATTATTTCGATTTGGAACGATATTTTGGCGCAGAATTTCGATTATTTGTTGCCAGATACGATACGCCCAGACCTAACGAGTGGCGTCGAAATAGCCACGGAGAGCATTTGATGTCGCTTGTCAGCCGGAAATCCTAATATTGGTTTTACGAGTTGATTGCGCGAGTGTAATTATTAATGGGTCGTTTCGAACGCTTAAGTGCACGCCCCATCTGGTCGCAAGTTTCGATGAATTTGTTCCAGCGATATTATTCACCGCAATAAATGTATTCGATATTACCGCGCTGTTAGATATGATGATAAAAAAATTATCTACGTAATAAAATGAATTTAGAGCAAGGATCACGATTCTGTGAACTAATTTACAAATAACTCGAGCGATTTATCTCGCGAGCTTCCGCGAGAGTCTTATCGTAAAATACATATTAGAAACAACGAGGAAATTAACGCGGCGAGACAGAGAATCGGTGAGGAGGAACATCTATATTTGAAGGGTAGATGATGTAGTCGGAAGGTGGATGAACTCTAATTCCAGAATACGCGAGATATTCGTGCTTGAATATTGGGAAAATAGTATTCAAGCGGTTTATTGTAAATTCTATGGGGAATAACGATTCTATTTGGTATAACGATTCTACGGGGTATAACGATTCTATGGGATATTATAACGATTCTATGGGTATAACGATTTTATGCGGTATAACGATTCTATGGGGTATAGCGATTCTATGGGGTATAACGATTCTACGGGGTATAGCGATTCTATGGGGTATAACGATTCTATGGGGTATAGCGATTCTATGGGGTATAACGATTCTATCGGGTATAACAATTCTACGGGGTATAACGATTCTATGGGGTATAACGATTCTATGGGGTATAACGATTCTACGGGGTATAACGATTCTATGGGGTATAACGATTCTACGGGGTATAACGATTCTGCAGGGTATAACGATTCTACAGGGTATAACGATTCTACGGGGTATAACGATTCTATGGGGTATAACGATTCTATGGGGTATAACGATTCTATCGGGTATAAGGAGCTGGTAATTATGGTGAAACTCATATTCACCGTACTATTATTCATAAAGTACCATTAAAAACTGGTCTCTTTTTTGCGAATTGTCTGAGAAACAGAGCTTTAAATATGACGTGGACACGGTTCAAGTGGATGATTATGAAACAAGTATAATAAGCGATGTCACGATAATATCGAAACACAGCGTGTAGTAAAGGTGACGACATAAGGGGCAGACAACACAGACATCGGTCAACGCAGGTGGGTAACGATGAGACAAAACAAAAAAGGGTTGACCTGATTATTCGATAAAACGGTTTTAAATCGACAGGAATGGAATATTAAAGTTTTAATGAAATATCGGGCACCCTTGATTCCATTCCGTTGAACTGTTTATATCCTAAGTAATCACATCGTGTGGTATTGTCAGCGGCGCTGTTATAAATAATCGATCCTTTCATATTTTTATATGATATTGATATCCGAGACTCGGCGTGTTCCACCTAATTGGATGAATTAATAACGACCGCACGCAACAGACGATAATGTTTTAATCAAATCTAATGTCCGATTCGGGGGTATTTTTCTGTGACGCGACGAGGCGGAAGCGGGCGCGCGCGTGGTGACGATCGCCGATTAACCGGAGCGCCGAGCGGCGAGCGCCGAGCGCCGAGCGCGGCTGACGAAACACGTCAAGATTTTCAGTTAATGTAATTAAACGTTCCAAGGGCGGGGCCGGGAAGCACCAACGGACGACACGCTAATGGCGGTAATACTCGTGAGTGACGGTATTGGGTACGACCCGTCCCTCAGGAGCCATACTTTCCCGGCCCGAGTCGCCCATTTTCTGCGCAATTACCTTTTTCATCAGCGCCAAATACGGCCAATTGACGGCGATTAATACATCTAGCGGCGCATTACCCGCCTACAAACGACCCGCCCTACACAATCGCAGGCGCTCGCTCGCCATATTTGCTCGTAGTTATTGTTTCGATTTTCTAAATTAATCGCGGAGCGGCACGATTAAACATACTCGGCCGAGAAATTCGTGAGATCTGCGTAATTAAGGCAAAGAAACGTGACGAATTTAAAGGCAGTTCGGGCGATATGAACGTCTGGCGCGTGTGTCATTCTAAACGAGCCCTTAGCTCTCGCAAACATTTCTCTTTATCGCATGAAGTTACTGGTGATTCAACATCGCCGACCACCATTTTAATATTTTCATTCTAAATACATATATAAGATGTTATATTTCATCTGTGGCTTTGGTAATATGCGTATAGGCGCCAGATGTGCAGTAGTTAGAAGCGCAGACTTTCGTGTGAGAGGTCGCGTGTTCGAACCCGCACAAGCCAACGATTTTCCCCGCGCCTTCCACAACAGAAAACGAGCAAGTTTTGAATATCGAGAAATATTTGTAGTGAAGTGAATTATGGTAAATTTCTTATGGGTAAAAGAAGGTAATATGGTAAGTGTGACTGACATTTACTACCATTAATAAAGTAGCACTAAAACCTTGTAATATTGTAAGTGTGACTGACATTTACTACCATTAATAAAGTAGCACTAAAACCTTGTAATATTGTAAGTGTCACTGACATTTACTACCATAAATAAAGTAGCACTAAAACCTTGTAATATTGTAAGTGTGACCGACATTTGCTACCATTAATAAAGTAGCACTAAAACCTTGTAATATTGTAGGTGTGACTGACATTTACTACCATTAATAAAGTAGCACTAAAACCTTGTAATATTGTAAGTGTGACCGACATTTACTACCATTAATAAAGTAGCACTAAAACCTTGTAATATTGTAAGTGTGACTGACATTTACCACCATTAATAAAGTAGCACTAAAACCTTGTAATATTGTAAGTGTGACTGACATTTACTACCATATAATACTGACTCTTCAACAGTACTTTTGTATACCATACATCAAATTGAATGTCACATTTGTCATTTTTCTGGAAGTCCCACCACGTAATATAATCCAGGTCAGACATTACTTCATATAGAATGTAACAGGGATTATAATACAGTGTATGTATATAATACAGGAATCTATGTCGTCTTGTTTCAGACAAGCTGCAAATGACTTTTACGTCTCTCATGTCATTTACTAAATACGACCCAGTTCGAGGAGTTTATAATTGTTCTCTCTGTTCTTGGAGCTTCGCGCAAAAAGGCAGCCTTCACCGTCACGTGAAATTCGTCCACTTCAAGAACGAGAAGCCGTTTTGGTGCAGGCTGTGTGACAAGAGATTCAATAATAAATCCGGGGTCGAAGGTCACATCAATGCTATCCATCTGAACATTCGTCCCTTCGCGTGCGTCTGCGGAATGTCGTATTCCTACGTAGGCAACCTGCAACGCCACAAGAAGCGATGTGCTCAGCAAGCCAAGATGGAATCCAGTCACAACCTCTGAAACGTTTCGCAGATCTAGTCATGATATCTATCATTCTTTCATCTTTAACTAAAGTGTGCTATTGTCTTGACTCATTGGCAACTTTCAGTTTTGTTTTTTGTTTCTGGAGTTGCTACACAGCCTGAACTGCGTGGAACAATAGAACTGGTGATATGTATTAGTAAACATTTGTAAAAATCTAGCAACAACATCACAATATTAATTATTCTTTTATGTAATCTCATACTAAAAATAATTCTATTACCTTTTCGATGTATTTATTGTCATATATAATCTATTGGTTTTTTTCCTCTCTGCAATTCAATATTGGATATAACTTATCAAAATCCTGACATCGAAGTGATTAGTGAGTGACTGTAGGAGATATTGAAAAGAAAATTTATATATTCGTAGTATACCCTTTTAGTCGCACTTTAACCCTCATCACACTGACATATATGTGTCACATTACTATAGCAATACAATTCTGTGACAATAGTGTGCTAAGGGTTAAGTAGCTAATTTCGTAGTATACCCCTTTTAGTCGCACTTTAAGCTAATTTCATAGTATACCTTTCAGTTGCACTTCAAGCTAATTTTGTAGTATACCATTTCAGTTGCACTTCAAGCAAATTTTGTAGTCTACCATTTCAGTAGCACTTTAAGCTAATTTTGTAGTATACCCGTTCAGTAGCACTTTAAGCTAATTTCGTAGGATACCCTTTCAGTAGCACCGTCAGCTAATTTTGTAGTATACCCGTTCAGTAGCACTTTAAGCTAATTTTGTAGTATACCATTTCAGTAGCACTGTCAGCTAATTTTGTAGTATACCCGTTCAGTTGCACTTCAAGCTAATTTTGTAGTATACCATTTCAGTAGCACTGTCAGCTAATTTTGTAGTATACCCGTTCAGTTGCACTTTGAGCTAATTTCTTAATTGATACTTTAAATTGTGCGCATGCTGACAGGTGTTTAGAAGTTCACACAGTGTATGATGGGATCGCTCGTACTTTCCATTATAGAGACAATCACTATGGCGACCCCCTCATTAAGATCACGGCCAATTCATTACATGATCATTCATCTCGTATAGTAATCTTATTCTTTAACTCTTTGTATTATATGTAATTTTTTTAATAAATGAAGCAAGTGAAATCATTCTTTATTTAAATTTATTATTTTCGTTATTTCTACCAATATATTATAGCCCCCTCCATGAAATAACCAGACATCGAGATGTTCTACCACTTATCATTATTTTGGTAGCCTTTATGGAATCCGTAAAAGTCATAAATCATGCTTGAAACTGCCCATACTCCTCAATAAATGTAGAATTTATATCGTAAACACGGTGGGTATTTAACCAATTTGACAGACATGTCAAAATGCTTTACACAGAGGTATCACCTGTGATGCTGTTTTTTTCAGATTACTCCCGGCTTTATGGAGGTGATAAGTCACACCCTGTTGCAGCCCCCAAATCGGCGTTGCACTATGAGCCATCTCAACAAGCCTACATCTGCCTCTATTGCTCGGCAAGCTTCAATCAAAAAGGCAACGCGCAGCGCCATATCAAGTTCGTTCATCTGAAGAACCAGAAACCATTCTGTTGCATGCTCTGTGATATGAGATTCGACAACAAATCCGGCGTCGAAGGTCACATGAACGCTATTCATCTCAACATTCGACCGTTTGAGTGTATCTGCGGCGTTAAGTATTCACACTTGGGCAATCTGCAACGCCACAAGAAGAAGTGTTCGGTTCACGCTAACAGTGCATCTGCAGTGTAAAGCATTCACATGTGGACAATCTTCAGCGCCGCGAGAAGTATTTGTTTCTTCCTGCAAGTACATCTGCAGTGTAAAGTATTCACATCTGGACAATCTTCAGCGCCGCGAGAAGTATTTGTTTCTTCCTGCAAGTACATCTGCAGTGTAAAGCATTCATATCTGGACAATCTTCAGCGCCGCGAGAAGTATTTGTTTCTTCCTGCAAGTACATCTGCAGTGTAAAGCATTCACATCTGGGCTTTTTAACATCGCGAGAAGTATTTGTTTCTTCCTGCAAGTACATCTGCAGTGTAAAGCATTCACATCTGGGCTTCTTTAACATCGCGAGAAGTATTTGTTTCTTCCAGCAAGTACATCTGCAGTGTAAAGCATTCACATCTGGGCTTCTTCAACGTCGCGAGAAGTATTTGTTTCTTCCTGCAAGTACATCTACAGTGTAAAGCATTCACATCTGGGCTTCTTTAACATCGCGAGAAGTATTTGTTTCTTCCTGCAAGTACATCTGCAGTGTAAAGCATTCACATCTGGGCTTCTTCAACGTCGCGAGAAGTATTTTGTTCTTATTGCCAAAATATTAAAATAGTACAACAATCCATACCAATGTTTCTTCAACGCCAGAAGCAGAATTTGGTTCACGCTAACAGTGCATCGTAAATGTAAACGTTTTACAATGTGGAGAATCATCAGGTACAATTGACAAGAAATTGTTGGGTTCCAATGCACCTTACTTCGATGAAAGACTAGAGATAGTGACTGATTGGTTTACATTATCATAGTAAATATTAAAAGTCTGTACTGTCGACAGCGAAGTAATTTAACAATTATGTTTTGTTTTATATAAGTCTTCAGAGAAAACTCAAGTCCCGCAACATCTTATCGTGCAGTCTTCGTCCTTGTTCATTCAAAACATGATACAATGTTCTTGTTATCACAAGTAAGTAGCAATGAAAATATGAATGATAAAGCAAATCACAATGAGAGATCCATGACTGCTTGTCCAGTTATTCCATTCTTTTCTGCGTTATTATTTCTAGCTCTCAACACAGATCGGATGATGTTGTTATTTAAGTTTATTACAATGTTTTTTGATGCAAACATAAGTAAAAGATTGTTCATTCATAGTCACGGTACAGTCAGTTTATACTGTAGTTATAGTGATGATGATGAAAGCGTTTGAGGAAATCACTAATTTGTATAATTTTTTTGTTGTTTTCTTTGCACTTTGTGCAAGTTACTTCAGTAAATATAGTTATACACAAATACTATTTTCCATGATTTTTTTATTTGCTGTAGTAGTTTTCTCATTCTGTTCCAGTTTTTATTCATTGTATCATCCTATTTTGCACAATATAATATTTAAGTGCCACATTCCCCTTCAATATCGCATCATTTCGCTGTATATAATCATTAACTCACTGAGCTATATCACATTCTACTACTGTATTTTGTGTAGGTAAATGTGGTTTACATTCGGAACCAGAAACATGGTTGGGTTGAGTGAAGGTCATGTGAAGGTCATTTGTCTGCTCGGTGCCTTGTGCTCGGAGCTGGATGATGACCTTTTGATGATCACTGGTTTAATCAAATTTTGCGCCACTCAGAGCGGAGACACCCTCGAACTCGACCCCGCCCGTACTCGTCTTTAATATGTTCAGTAAAATATTCTTTAAGAAATATCCCATATTAATATTTATTGCAACCCGAATGAGGACATCATGTAAAGTGTGTTTGACAGCTAAGTTCATTAGTACTCTTGAATAAAATCTAATTCATTGCATTTCATTTTGTAAAATGTGAAATTATTCGAGTAAATATAAACATGCAGAAATGCTAATTATAATACTTTGAAAAATATTATATTTAAAATCTTGTATCAAGGAACCCAGATTTAGGCCAACAAGCTTGAGGAGTGGAGGCGACGTATTCTGGGTAGTGTATAAGATAATCGGGCTCTGTTTACATCATGAAGATTTGGTCACGGTCCCTTAACTGAAGCTGACTAGGTTCAGCCAGTTCTTCTCGCATGACTGCCATTACAGCGGGTTTAGGAGAGCGTACTGAAACATCACGTGGCCCACACAGTGCATACCCTGACCCTGGTCACTCTCAATCCGCCTGTTTGTAGGATGCAGATGGTTAGTGGGTACCCACATTCCGCAGACCTCCGTCATAGCGTGTTGATTAAATCATGAAATTGTCCCTCCAGTATTCTGAAACCTCGAGCCATAGCAGCATCTTACCATCAGTATCGGTGTGGTATCCTGCTATAGTCTGACTGAGAATGCTGTATGGGCCAGTCATTTGGCCCTCGCTATTAAATCTGTCGCTCATCCTGCATTGTGGACACATGTATAAATTTTAATCAAAAAGACAATACAACCATCATGGCACAAACCAAACTCATTTACATTATATTAACTATCCTGTGTGATTATTTAGAACTCATTAGTGTCTATCCACCTGGATTTAATATTGTCTATTTTAGTTATCATTCATGCCATATTTATTGCCAAGTGGCTGAATTTTCATCTCTTTTGACTTATCCATGATTTTACTGTTCGACTTGCTGACAAGCTATTTCTACTTGCTTTCAAATGAATAGATTTGGCACCTCATCGTTGCTGTCGGTACTCCAGTCATCTGGTACGCGGTATGTAGAGATACTGCTGTAGATGCACACACGAGGTTTCCAGAATATGGGCCTCGAGCACTTCTAAATGGATCCTGAATTCATTAACAGAAAAATTAGGTGGAGCAATAAAAGGCATTGGTATTTTAAACACAACTGTTTGTAAGAGTTTTGTGCAAAATATCCCGTTGGGCCATAGAAATTCACTTGAGGTACACCACAGGTAATTTTTTGAGAACCTTTGATATACAATAATCTCGCCACAATGTTGTGTTCTACTTTGTTCATTCTGTGTAACTATTGTATCAGTTTTGTTTTGCTTACAGTGAACTAGTGGACATCGTTGTTTCTTCTGTCATCTTTTGCAGTCCCTCGATTTTGTTGAGTCTTCTCCAATAAGTTAATCGCTTATTAATTCAGCAATATGTAACAATAAATAAAAATTAGCGTAAAAGTTGTTGAGGGAAAAACATGAGGTAGCACCTTTTGCGATTCACTGTATATCCATGCTTTTGTGACGAGTTGACATCTTGTATGAAAGTTAAAATAAGGCATTACCTCCTGTTTTTTATTAATAGTAGGTTTGGATGAATGCTATTACCATATAAAGACATAGCTGAGGGTATATCTAACTCTATAGAGAAGTGTATGTAACTCTAGAGAAGTGTATGTAACTCTAGAGAAGTATATGTAACTCTAGAGAAGTATATGTAACTCTAGAGAAGTATATATAACTCTAGAGAAGTATATGTAACTCTAGAGAAGTATATGTAACTCTAGAGATGTATATGTAACTCTAGAGAAGTATATGTAACTCTAGAGAAGTGTATGTAACTCTAGAGAAGTATATGTAAGTCTAGAGAATTGACTCTTCACTCGTGTGTTTTTGCAGGCGATGGCACCTCATCTGGACTCACTCTGCATGAACTCAACAGAACCATATACGACCACATTTTGCGTAGCATGCCATTCGATGAAAGCATCCGGGGTTTTCGCTGCCCATATCCGAACTGCAACGCGGTGTTTGGTCAGAAGACCAGCATGTCGCGTCACGTCAAATTCGTCCATTTCAAAGACAAGAAGCCATTTTCGTGTTGCCACTGCAGTATGAGCTTCAACAACAAGTCGGGTCTGCAGGGACATACGAATGCGATTCATTTGAATATCCGTCCGTTCGTTTGCGTTTGCGGCGTCCGATACGCGCATGAGGGTCATTTTCAGCAGCATGCCAAGCGTTGTCCCGTGAGGGCCAAACTTCTCAATGTGACGGCAAAGTGACGAGAAATAACTTAATATCTGACTGAAAAGTGACATTATTTATCTCACTGATGTTATCACAGTGATGATGTTATCACAAAAATGTCATAAATAAAATTCTTATAGCAAAATTGCAAAATTTTAATTAAAAATTCCGTAGAGCAAGGCGTCTTATCACCATATTACTTATATAATATTCTGCGTGGATTATTTTATTTGTTGTAATCAAAATGAATCAGATTGTTGAATCACTACTGATAATTCTTACTATGAAGGCAGTCACATAAACAGTCCCTGACTAAATTATTTGCTAAACAACGCGGAAATGCATTGGCAGACGATACATAATACAAAGTGTTGACATAAAAACAACCAAAATTTTCTTCCTCCATGTGTTTTTATTATATCTATCGTTGACCTGTTTGTATTATTATATTTGCACTATTTATTTATATTTCACTAATTATGACATGTTTCACAATAGTTTATGTGATTCATTGTTTTACTATTTGTATTCATTATAGTATAAGGATGCAGACCAGCCATTCTCGGCCTGGTCTGGGGTACTACTAAGGGCAGACAATTCACTCGTTCAAACTCTGTATGTAGGCAACACACAGGAACGTTGAAACCACCGAAATAAATAATTTATAGCACATTATGAATGCAAAGTTTTGACTATGGTATGATGACCATGCCAACTGTTGATACATAGGTCATACCAACTCTGGATTCATTAGCTATACCAACTGGGGATACATTAACATCTTTGGATACCTCTGTCATAGTTGTAAATTCCTTGGTCAGAGCATCCTGTGGATACAGTAGCTACATCAACTGTGAATTCCCTGGCCATCATAACTGAATTTACTGGCCATCATAACTGTGAATTCATTGGCCATCTTAACTGTGAATTTACTGGCCATCACAACTGTGAATTCACTGGCCATCTTAACTGTGAATTTACTGACCATCATAACTGTGAATTTACTGACCATCATAACTGTGAATTCACTGGCCATCTTAACTGTGAATTTACTGGCCATCACAACTGTGAATTCACTGGCCATCTTAACTGTGAATTTACTGACC